>JAYMFT010039073.1:0-15684 GCA_038088735.1 Panulirus argus | reverse complement strand
CTTAGATATGTCAAGGGCAACTACATATGACTCCCCAAAATCTTTCAAGGATGATGCCCAGACATTAGTAAGATAGGTTGAACACTCACTTTTATCCCCTTTACCTTTATACAATGGTACATTAAACAATGGCAGTTTATTTTATGTTTAGTGAAATATTGTAGACTGTGGATGAAAGGTTGAGAAAGGTTGTAACGGATGCTTGATTTGTGGGAGGATTCTTCGGAGATTCTGACCATTTTGCAGTTCTTATGGAGGTGAGGATCAGAATAAGTGGAGGTTTGGTGTGATAAAGAATGGAGAAGTAAAAGTGTTGAAAATTGACAAGATGAATCAGAAAGATTACACAGAGTATGAAATAAGGATGACAGAAAGTTTAGGTGAAAGTGCAATAATTGTAGTGATGCAGTCATGTGTGAATGAGGTGTTTAAAATATGTAGAGAAAAACTGTTAAAGGTTGTAGAATTAGTAATTGGATACAGTGTTCTGAGGTGTAAAAACAAAAGGGGAATTGTATGATAGATGGATAAGATTAGAGATGCTGTGAAAGAGAAGAAAAAGGCATATGTTAGATTGTCATAAATTAATGTACCAGTGGAAGTTCAGCAAAGGAGGGAAGAATATAAAGTTTGGAAGTAGAAGAAGCACATAAAGGAAAGCAGAGAAAAAGTAGATGAAGATTTTGGAAGAAAGTTGAGTTAAAAGTTCAGGGGAAATGGGAAATTGTACTGAAAGGAGGTGAAAAAGGAAAGAGGTGGATGTAACTAACAGTGGAAATGTGAATGTGATGTGTAAGGAAAAGGAGCTTCTGAATGAAGAGAGGAAATGAAAGAAAAATGAAAAAAGTGTTTTGAAAAGCTGATAAATATGGTGGAAGGTGAGGCAGCAGCTGTTACATGTGTAAGTATGGAGAATGGAAGGAAAAGGATACTACTGCAGGGGCCTATAGCAAGAAGGGAAGTAAAAGGGGCAATAATGAAGTTGAAGTTAGGAAAGGCATCTAGAGTGGATGGGATTACAGCTAAAATATTGAAATATGGAGGAGAGAGTGTGATAGAGTAGATGCATCTAATGTGTAATTTAGCATAGAAGCAGAAGGTTGTGCCAGGGGACTGGGTGTAAGCTATTATTCTTTATTTATTCAAAGGAAAAAGGATGTACTTAGCAATTATAGGAAAATAAGTCTGTTAAGTATAACAGGAAAAGTGTATGCAAAAGTGTTGATTGATAGAGTGATGCAAGTGACTAAATGCAAATATGTGAGGAGCAAGGGGGTTTAGAAAAGGTAGGGGATGTGTGGATCAGATTTTTGCGATGAAATGACTGTGGAAAATTATTTAGTGAAAGGCGAAAAAGCTGTATGCCTTTTAAGATTCTGGAGAGAGTGTATGACAGAGTTAAGGTGAATGCTTTATGGGATGTGTAAAGGCTGTATGGGGTAGGGGAACAACTGTTCAGTTGTGTAAAAGCTTTCTATAGAGGAGCAAATACATATGTAAGAGTGATGGAGAGTTGAGCAAAAGTTTTGATATAGATATGGGTGTAAGGGAGGGCTGTGAGATGTCATTGTGGCTTTTTGATACATATTTGTGGATAGAGTGATAAGAAAGATAAAAGGCAAAACTATGGGAAATGGGTGCAAAGATAGAATGTTGTAGTGAGGTTCGATGGTTAGAGGCAACCCAGTTTACAAATGATAATTAAGTTGTTTGCTAAGAGTGAAAAGGAGTTGCAGAAGGTTGTAAGTGTGTTTTATGAGCGTGTAAGCATATCTGACTGAAGGTAAATGTGAGTGAAATTAAAAAAATTGTGTTTGAAGGGAAACAGAGTTACAGTATAGATTTTGGAAAGCTCTATAGAGTGAGAAAAGAAAGTATACTAAAGTGTGTTAAAGGTATGGGGAAAGAAAGATTGGAAGAGGAGACAGAATTTAGGAGTACTTAGGAGGTATCTTGGGTAAGTTTGATGATATGGAAGGAGAGATAAGGGGAGAGAAATATAGGTTAGAAGAGTCAATGGGTCCCATGACAGAATAATGAAGGATAGAGGTGTATGAAAGTGAGGAAAGGATCAAAGGAGAGCATGAGCCCCTGACCTATTCAGCCAAAATATAGACATAAAATGAGACACAGTGGACAAGAATCCAGACTGTGGAAATGAGCTATTTTAGAGGAGCTTGTGGTATGATTTGATGGAATGAAAAAAGAAATGATGGGGTGTATGAGAGATTTGGTATGGCAGGGAATGCAAAGGGAATGAATTGTGGAGTGTTAGTGTGGGTGAAACCTAAAACTTAGATGGTTTAGGCATTTGGAAAAAATGCAAGATGGGGAATCTGCAAGGCGAGTGCATGAAACTACATTAAAGGTGGTTGATGTGAGAAGAAAATCACCTGTGACATGGGGAACTAGAGTGGAAGAGTGCTAGAGAGAGAGAGAAATAGTGGAAGAATGCATGGAATGGTGTATGTGAGGGAGGATTGGGATAAGTGGAGACTTTTTTGCCATGGCGACTCCCTTGATGGCAGTTCCCAGAGGGGAATGGGCATCAGATATATAAATAGATATATTTATTGTAGGTTGTATAGATACCAAATTTTTGTTTTCAGTTTTCTTAGGTTTTGGAAAAATTATAGAAGTTTCGTAACTGTGGGGTTTTCACGCAGAAATTGGATGTATTAGGAATAGTTCCATGACTTTTTTTTGTTCAGATTTCTGTATGTTATATTCTATTTGTTGATAATATCCTGGTTTCTGAAATTTTCTTTGGTCATCATCTGTACTCACTGTATTACTCGCCCTTGTGTCATATGCAAAACACCTGAGTGTTCTAACACTTACATCACTGTCTGTGTCTGAAATTGTGAGTACAGAGTATTAAAGTTAATATTGTTCTTTGTGGTACACCTGAAGGCATGTCATCTTCATCAGACAGGGTTTCATTTGCCATTCTTTTGATTAGAAGCTCTTTAATCTATTTTCCTAGTTTTTCTTTAATTCTTTCTCTCACCACTTTCTAACAACACTTCATAGTTTTCTCACATACTTCAGCAAAATCAAGAAAAACAGTGTACTTTTTCTTTGCTTGCAGTGCAGTTTTATATATGTCATGATGATCTAATAGTTATGTTTGTGTATTTATACCTATTACAAAACCATGCTACCCATCATTAATGAAATTATTACTAACAAGATGTTCCATAATGTGTTTCTTTATCACTTTTTCATATATACACTGTAATATGCAATATTAAGCTCACTGGTTTAGGTGTTAATTTGGATTTACTAGCATTGTTTTGGGTTGCGGTTGTTATTAGTCAATGGTTTCATTATAGTGTATATGACAGCTGTGCGCACGATGCCATTGTTTCTTTGTTCTTGATGCTACTTGCTAACTCAGAAAAGGCAATTGATTATAAAAAGAAAGGTGTTCTTGTTCATCGTGCAGAATGTTTACATACTGAAATGAAATGTCACGAGGAAACTTTGTAAATTATTATATTATGCCATAATCCTTTGTCCACAATGCTCAAGCATAGGTACACATCATTGCAGCTCACCATCAAAGAGACAAAAATCACTGGCATATAAAGAATGGTTTGAACAGTGCAGGCAGTCGGGCAGTTGACTGAGACTTCCCTGATCAGAAAATGGCCTTGGAAACCCAGATAGTCATACTATATGTTCATTCTCAAGTTTAAATCTCATGCCACCCATATATTGATTTATTTGCTTGTTTATTCTTTTTTACTTTTGTTTAAATGAATATTTAGTTAAATTATGGATGCCATATGAATGCCAATGGCATCCAGTAGCTGCTGCTACCATCTAGTCTCAGCAAAAGCAATTCAATGTTTACCATTTCAAATCAGGCTTTCACACATTAGGTTTTTAGTGGAACGAATCCTGTTTATTGCTTAAGGTATGGATATCATATCTAGCAGCATGATACAGTCTTAGAAATTATATGACATGATTTGCCACCTAAGATTACCCATGTTATTGAGAGTGGAGGGATGCAACTTGTGCTCAATGCTCTTGGTTATAGTGGTATTTTTGCCATTTCTATACTGGGTGATATTTTCCTGTAAAAAGAACTAACCATGGATTGTAAGAAGTTGCCCTAAGAAGAAAAGGTTCCTTGTTCTTGTTGGAAGAAAGAAAATATGTCAACAAGTAAGATGTTAAGATGTACTCGTAGGTCCTCATTTACCATCCAGACAAGATAATTTTCTTTTTTCTGATGTCATCCCTCCCCAAAAAGCTGGACCTGCTTGACGTAGGAAGACTAGTAAGGTGACTGATAACCCGATGAAATGGGAGGTGTTGAAAAACCCATCCCTATCAGATTATCAGTCACCAGACTGTTCTTTGTAGGTCAAGGATGACATTAGAAGGAAGATTGATAAGCATCCGGATGGAGAACTTGGACCTGTTAGTATGTCTTGAAACATGTTTGTTGTCACATTTTCTTGCTTTTAAACAAGAATGCTGGCCTTTTCTTCTTAGGACCCCTGATTAACTATTGGTAGAGGAAATATATCATCCAGAGTAGATATAGTGAAAATATCACTAAAAAGAAGGACAGCAAGCAGAAATTTCATCCCTCCACTCCAGTTACCATGGGGTAACTGAAGAGGCAAATCATGTCAACTGCTTCTAAGACTATACCGTACTGCCATACATATGATATCTTCACCATAAGCTAGTGATAGGATTTGTTCTGCAAATTAAACCTGATGCATGAAAGCCTTATTTTGAATTGCATTTTTTCATTTTTTTAAGCCAAAACAATGATTCATTCATCAATTTATGCTGCCTCTGCCACCAGTATAATAATTCATTCATTATTTATTCTTGTTGTCTGATGTTTGTACTGTAGTTCAGGTGAGTTTTGGCCATTATAATGTCAATAGGTGCTGTTTAATGTACACTCAGCCACAGGAGTTCGTGAGCATGCACCTAGTATGTTTATGTCAACTGAACTGGTAACACTGAGTGGGGGAGAAGTAAGGGTAGTAGAGTAACATGAGCTGTTAAAAGATGGCTGTAATATAAAAGTCAAATTGTTCTTGCAGATAGGTCTGGTAGTATGTTTTGTATAACTGTTAATGGTTAGGCATATAAAAGACACCCATGAATGCAGATGAATGTAATATTTCATGGTGTTGCTAAGAACCACTATTGTTGTAAAGCAGCTGTCAATCAGTCACATAATTATTATGTTATATGACACTTTATTAGCAAGTGTCTTCTGTGAAAGGCCATGCAGGGTTCTGTATACCATATAGTTAGATATAAACAGAGCAAATACGTCAAACAAGAACATGCAACATTAATGGGCAAATAATCATGTCTTGTGACCTCTAGACACTCATGTTCTCGCTCTTCTACCCCTCCCAGTCTTCCTGAAACCTCCTACTCTATTTTCACCCACCATTCTCTGGCCAGTGATATTGCTGTCTTCGCACATCTGTAATTGCCTATGACTGGATAATAAAAGTCATTATTGCTTATCTTAATACTGTGCTTGCTAACCACCATTTGCCCCTGACAACATTAAACAGTTCATGTCACTCAGCTGTCTTACACGTACCCTTACTTCTGCCCCATATAGTGTTACTAGTTCAGTTGATGTAAACAGACTAGGTATGTGCTTGCGAATTCCTGTGGCCGAGTGTATAATGCTGCATAAATAAAGAAATACATTGGTAATATGTGGTGTGATTGACAAGTGTTTATCAGGTGCATTTGTTGGGCTGTAAAAAGAATCACTTTTCTGCCAGATTACTTGTTAATATATATATTTTTTATTGTACAAATACTGCGAGGATATTGTCAGTGAAAATAGGTACAGTACAATACTGTACCACTATTCAATATAGATACTTTTATGTTTATTTCATGTCTGTATATTCATGCCTTATCAGTACAAAGTATTAATAAGTTTTTGTTATATACATTTTATGTTTCTCTTATATTCATAGTGAAAAAGAACTTGCATGATTGTAGTGTTTTTTTGCTTAGCCACAAATTAAATTAGATTAGAAAAAAAATAACCATTTCCTTAAATACAGCATATGATAAGAACATCATTTGAAGTGCTATACTAAAGTCTATAGTACCAACAAAAGAGTAATGCTTTTTTTAGTATCTCAAAAAAATTTCATATGGTTTGGCTGATTTTCATATTAATTCATAAATCCCTAAATATTGTATTTTTCCTTCTTTTTAAAAGAAATAATGATTTCAATTAAATGTTGGGAAATTTTGATCACAGGTATGGAAACTTTAGTCTTGCCATATTAAGATTAGCAAATAATTCAAATTACCACCTTCAATTTTTTTTTATGGAAATTCACAATCTTGAGGAATAGGGCCTGAAATAAAAGAAAATATATGGCCAAAGGATTAAGTTACTGCTTATGAGAGAATGTTTTACATGTGATTTCGTAAAGCTCATTGGTTTTACTGTTTCATAAGAATTATTGCACTTTTATTACTTTTCATCTAGGACAAGCAGTAACCCAGACACCAGTGGAGTTAATATTACTCCTCCACCACCTTCATCCTCGCCACCAACACCTGTTCAGACTACAGCTGAGGTTTCCAATGATACTCCTCGGCGCAAAAAACAGCCTGCACCTCTTGTTCATGAAAGGTATGTTTCTTTAAAGCAGAAGCAGTAACTATTAGGCATTTGCATACTCACTGGAAATTTTTACTTTGTTTTGATGGATTTTTCATTTATTCCAATATGGATATTGCTTTTAGTTCTTATTAAAGTGTTTTTTTTTTCCACACACAAGTTGAGACCGCTGTGGCCAGGAGAAGTACCCACCATACTGTTTCTTACTTTTCAGCTTTATTCCAAGGTGTATTCTATAGTGTGTGATTTTAAGTAACCCCATTAAGTTTGGTTTAGAATTGATCCCAGTATTCCCTCCAATGTCAAACTACTCTCTTTCTTTTTCTTTCAGCAACCCTGAACTCCAGCTTTGCAACCTTTTTGGTTCCTGAGAAAAGCTCATAATCTTTTATAGTCTAGAGCTTTCTTATCCTGTTTAACTTCTAAAGTTTCAGAAGTGGTAGAGGATGTGTAGATGAGGTGTTTGTGTTGAAGAATATGAGTAGAAAAACTAAGAGAAGCAGAAGCCTTTGTATGTGGCATTTGTGGATCTGGAGAAAGCATATTGTTGGGATAATGGAGATACCTTGTGGACAGTGTTACAGATAAATGGTCTGGGAGGAAAGTTATTAGAAGCAGTGAGAAGTTTTTATGAAGAGAGTAAAGCATGTGTATGAGTATGTAGAGAGAGGAGGGGAGAGGAGGGTGAGTGGTTTCAGGTGAAGGTTGGTCTGCAACAGTGGTGTGTGATGTCACCATGGTTGTTCAAGATGTGTATGGATGGGTTGGTGAGGGAAGTGAATGCAAGGGTTTTTGGGAGAGGGTTAGGTATGCAGCCTGAGAGGGGTGGAGTTGCTTGGGAGGTGTCAGTTACTGTTTGCTGATGACCTGCTTCTGGAGGCAGATTCAAGTTAAAAAAACTGTAGAAATTGGTTTCTGAGTTTAGGAGATTTTGCAAAAGGAGAGAGTTGAGAGTAAGTTTGAATAAAAACAAGATTATTGGGTTTAGCACTAGAAAGAAACATTAAATGGGATGTGAATTTGATTAGAGAAAACTTGGAAGAAGTGTTACATTTACATACCTGAGAGTGGACAAATCAGCAAATGGAATCCTGGGGCTGAAGTAAGTCATAGGATGGGTAAGGGGGTGAAGTTCCTGGAAGCACTGAGGAATGTATGGAAGGAGAGTTGAAGAGATGGGAGGGTGAAGTTGGGGATGTTTGAAGGTATAGTAGTCCTGATGGTGTTTTATGGATATAAGGCATGGGCTATAGATGAGAATGTATGGAATAGGGTGAATGCATTGGAAATTAATGTTTAAGGACAATAATTGGTGTAAGGAGGGTTGATCGAGTAAGAAATAATAGGGTAAGATAGGGTTGTGCAAATACGAAGAGTATGGTTGGGAGAGCTGAAGAGGATATTCTGAAATACAGCAGATTGGACATCGGGAGAGAATGAGTGAAGAGAGGTTGACAAAGAGGAAATATGTGTCAGAAGTGGAGGGGACAAGGAGAAGGAAAGACCAATTTGAAGATGGAAGGATGGAGTGAAAATTATTTCAGTGCTTGGGGCCGGAACATGCAGGAGGGTGTAAGGCATTCATGAGACAGAGTTGTTAGAACAATGTGGTATTCAGGAGGCAACATGCTGTCGGTGGATTGAACCAGGGCATATGAAGCAGTCTGGGGAAATGACAGAAAGGTCTGTGGGGACTGATTGTGAGTGAATTAGGCTGTTTCTTCATGTTCCTGACACTACCTTGCCTATATGGGAAATGGCAAACAAGTATGAAAAAAAGTGCAAAACATAAAAATGTATTACAGCACACTGCTGTACAATACAGTACTGCTAAGGAATGCTCACAAAATCGTATCAAAGAAATGACATTGAATAGTAGCTCAGATGTAAGCAAACACTTTAGTACAGTGGCTGGAATCTTTGGGAAGTGACAATGCATGTTGGATGAGTCAAGGATTTTTAAGATGAAATTCACGTGCCATACAAGCATTGAAAGATATTTTTTCTTGCCCCTTTTATATGCTATACAAATGGAGAAAGATATATAATCCTGCCCCCAAGAAGAGGCAGAGAAAAAGTATGACTGTAGACATTAACAAAAATGTGTGAACACAATTTAAGAAGGATGAACGAACTGTGGATATCGCTAGGGCCCTATTCCTGTCAGCTACAGTGTGCTCCATTTGAAAATCTAGTGATAGAAGATAAAAAAGTTTTGAAAGTTTTATATCACAAGATGCTTCCTGTGTTACCATACAATGTAATGAAGTTAAGGAAAAAATAAAGTGATTGTCAGCAATATGGATTGAAGTTATGAGACAACTTTACTCTCGGGTGACCACCCAGAAGACCCCATTAAGGAAGGTCTTCACCCCTCTTATGTAAATGCTTTCCTATTTTCTACATTTTCACCTGATTAGATAAAGATTTACGTAATTTCACAGAAGTACAATACTGTTTATATAAGGAAAATTTGACCAAAACTTGCCCCTTGGTTGCAAAACCCCTGCTTATAACATTAGTACAGGGGTGATATTGAATTCACTTTCAGTTTTTCATTATTAGTAGCATTTTCCAGGAATGCAACTGAATGATAAGTGAGGATTCCCATTATGTGAATGGGCGAAAGAGAATTTGATGGAGGTAAATATGGAAAACATGAAATGTTGATAGTATAATGGTAATGTTAATCTTACGAGGGCCCAAAAGCAAAAGGGGTTGAGAATGAAGAAACTGTGAAAGACTTAGGAGTTGTCATAGATAGTGAAAAGATGTGAATTGAAGTTCACATAAAGAAGAATAAATATTTTTCTAGCAAGTCAAGCAATGAGTGTTGTGCTGATGAAAACTTATATGACACCTACAAGAGATAGAAAGCTGAGATTGAAAATGTTCAGTGTTTATGAAATACGCAAAAATTGAATATCAGCATGATCTTTTGACACCAACAAAGCAAACATAACTTATTAAACTGGAAACATTTCAGAAACACCAACAGCAAAATTAAGGGAATGGAATGCATAGACAATCATGATAGATTGAAGGAATTGGAATTATTCAGTATAGAAGGAAGAGAAAGATAGGTGATTTATGGATGGCAACAGAGTAAAGGAATTAAAGAAAATGTACAGGAGCTAAAATCCTTGCAGCAAGGGAGGAAGAGAGTTATTAGATCCACAAGAATTCCATAGAATATAACAAAAGGACACCAAACAAAAATAGTGTGTGAGTATGGGAGAAACATAGAGACTTCCTAATGTTTTACCCATTGGAATAAGGAATCAGCAGGGAATGATTACTGAAACTTTAGAAAGAGGAAGAGACAAAATGGTGAAACACTGCTGAATGACAGCTATGCAATTTACATGGCAGACGATAATGATAGGACTATGAAATAAGCAGCATATGCAGTGAGTGCTACAGGCTTACCTTGTCATAGGTACTTATTGTTACTATAATTGCCCCAGGACCCCTTTTTAAGGAAAGGATCCTGGTGTTACTTGGGATCCTGTTTTCAGAGGTTTCTGCAGCCCAAGTGAGAAGTTCTTTGATGAGACTCTACTCCCAGTGATACAGCCTCACCAAAGTTGACTTTTCACTTACCACTTGCCACTTGAGCAGGCAAAGTCCAGTAACCTTTCATAGGTACTCATAGGGGATGTACAAACAGATCTCCAGTCAGAAAATTTGTTCTTGAAAACACCAAAATTTAAGATACCTGCCAAATTAATGAATTGTTTTTCAAAGCATATTGCTCTGTTTTCCATGTTAATACTACATCATTGTTTAAGTTAGAACTTGAGGCGTTAGTTCTTCAGGCTCCAAGTATTGTCACAGTATGAATGAATGAGAGTAGATGAATAAATCTGAAAGACCATGATCAGGACAATAAAACAATCCACTGAAGTGCTGAAATACAAAAAGATTTATTGTATCACAAGTATAGATTATATTTCAGGTAAGATTGCAAACTATGCATTGCCATGATGATGGTGATCCAGTGTAATGCATTCATAACTTACAGGAAAATGAAGATCATCTTTGTAAGCTTTAGTCTGTTTTTCAAATCCTCTTCATGGGCAGTCACATAAAAACTGTAAAAAAAGTATGAACAAAAGTAAAGAGGAACAAGGTTTGTCACATGACCCATAGAGGGAATGTTAAGAAAGAGGGAAGAATAGTTTAAGAAAAGATGTCAGAAAACAAATTAGCTTTGATATGCAGTGGTGAAGATAAGGCAACGCTCTAGCCAAGCAGCTTTTGCTAGATATAAAAGAGCAAGGAATGAGTATAGCAGGATAAGAAAAGAGGAACAAAGAAACTTAGAAAAGAATTTTATAGACAAGGCAGGAGAATAACCAAAACTTTTCTATAAAATCATCAGAAATAAATTGTCACTTAAAAAACAGTTAATCAGGCCAAGGGACTCAGAGAGGAGCTTTGCAAGGGATGATGTAAGGTTATATGTGGAACCGAATAACATGTTGAAAAGTGTTTTCACATTGGAAGGCACAATAGCCCTATTACCAGTGAGTCTGAGTGGATGGAAGGATTTCAAAAATATTGAGATATCTAAGAAAGACAAGTGTTTGAAGAAATACCAGGGGAGATTGAGTGTAGAGAGGCAAAAGGTGAGGGTAAATGAAGCAAGGGGAGTGATTGAGTAGTGAGAGATATTTAGGGAAGCAGTGTTGGCATGTGCAAGAGAAGTGTGTGGCATGCAGAAGGTGGATGTGCAAGAGAGAAAGGGTAGTAAGTGTTGGGATGGTGAAGAAAAGTTGCTAGAGAGATGTAAAAGAGAACATGGCTCGAGGTCAAGTGGAAGGTACAGGGTTTGTAAAAGAGAAAGGAGCTGGAGGTCAAGAGGAAGGTACAAGGTTTGAAAAAGAGGGCAAATGAGAGTTGGGTTGAGTGAGTATCAGTAAACTTTAGGGAGAATAAAATTTTTTGGAAGGAGGTTGATAATCTTACAAACACAAGGGAACAGTTGGGAACATTGGTGAAGGGGCAAATGTAAAAGTGATAGCAAGTAGTGATGAGGTGAGGAGGAGATGGAGTGAGTATTTTAAAGAACTGTTGAATGTGTTTGATGATAGGGAGGAAGATGTAGGGTGTTTTGCTCTGGGAGGTATGTGAAATAAGATTAATGGAAAATGGTTTGGTGAAGAGAGAAGAGGTGGTGAAAGCCATGCATAGGATGAAATGTAGCAAGGCAGCTGGAGTGGATGGTATTGCAGTTGAATTTTTAAGAAAGATGACTGTGTTGTTGATTGTTTAGATAAGATTATTTCTAATTTCACTTCTGAGGTATTTCTTCTTAGTTATTGTTGTATTTGAAGAAGGAGTTTCAGAGGCACTTCTTTTTCTTTTGTGATCAAAAATGAATTGCTCAACATTGCTACATCTCCAACAGAAATGAAATAACTTCAAAATGGTGACAGTGTTAGTCAAGAACTGGTCATAATTGTTTAGTGGCATAGCTGTGAAACATTATTCAAAATTTGTTAATTTGGAACTTTCTTCATCCATTAGATCAGCATTCATATATGTGCAGGATCTGTAATACAGTAATGCAAAATATTTTGGCTTTGGAAAAGATACAAAAGTTTGTTATACAGTACACATATGAGGTATATAACACAGAGAACATACAGGCTGTACCTCTCTAATCCAGCACTCTGTGGTCTGGCAACAACCATGATCTGGCACTTTTTGAATCTGCTGCTTATAGTTATTAGTTTGTGAATCTACCACCAGGGCAGTGCTGTTAGCAGCGCTAAAGCACCAAAATCTGTTTACACTACAGCTGAGCTAATTAACAGTCCTGTTAATTTCTTATACTCAGCTGTATTTTAGCCTTTCAGGATGTCATCCAAGAGACCAAGAGGTGCAGGAGATAGTGCTAATGCTAATAGGCAAAAGCATAAATCATTATCTATGCTTGAAAAGGTGGAGTTACTGAAAAAATTAGATAAAGGAACTTCTGTAAAGACTTTTTGTAAGTACTGTGAGATCTGATCGTCAACTGTGTATGGCTTAGGGGTCCAGCATTTTCTGCTGTCTGGCAGTGGGCATGTCCCAAGGTTGCTGGATTAAAGAGGTACAATCTGTAGTGTATTGGCACTGGTAAAAATAGAATAGAAAGTCACTTCACTTTGCATATAAATTTCATAATGTACAGTTTCATGAGATATCTTCATGACCAAGAATATATCTGTGGACATAACAGACTTTGCATAAAGTAGGAGAATATCGTTAAGAGCATCATTAAAACTGATATTATCACAGAATTCATAATACCTTAGGTTATCAGCACTAAATTGGTAGGAAGTAGTAGGTAGGCAGCCAACAACCAGGGAGGTATATTACCAGTACTCTCTGACTGGGTATCAGGAGGGTTAGTGACAGCTGTGTAGTGGGCCAGCACTTCATTGGTTGTCAAACTGCTCTCCTCTGACCCAGATCACTGTCTTTTCTTTCTGTCTCACCCACACTTGGACCACTGGCATTCTGTCCACAAACATACAATCTCTCCTTGTCACACATAACACATGACAACATTTAACTCACACAGTTCATTCATTGTAACTCTAGATTTTCCTTTGGTGAGCTCTGCTTTTGGCAAAATGTTAGAAGCAATAGATAGAAGTAGTAGTTAGGAACATTTAGGTAGGAGCATTAGGTAGAAACATTAGGTAGTAGTAGTAGGTAGAAACAATAGGCAGGAGCATTAGATAGAAGTATTCAGTAGGAACATTAGGTAGGAGCCTCTGCAAACACTGCACTAGACTTGCCCTCTGCTGGTGGCCTGTTAAGGGTGATGCACTAAAGGCTAAGAAGCGGCACTGGGGTTGATTAGTGATGGAGACTCTTTTGCTGTGGCCATTACCATGAGGGAGTTCTAGAATGGGGCAGGTGTCAGAGAAATAGTTAGATAGATAGATCAGCACTAAATCAGTGGTCTTATGGCAGTCAGCGATAGTAACACATTGCTTGTTACGGTTTTGGTATCTTTCATACTGGTGTTTCTTGTGCCTAAACTCATCATAATTTTTGATGCTACAGTAACCAAGTCTTTTTACATCTCTATTTTGAGATTTTTGAGATTTGAGGCTTAATTGATAGGACAACATGAATTATAGCACTGATTATTCTGGCAGGAAGAGCTGGGAGAATACAGGTATTTTTTGCAAAGTTATCAATATCGTCAGAGTGATTTTGTCCAACATTTGAGGTCACCTGTAGAAATTATCAGAGGCTTTAACAAGTAGGGAGTGAATGGTGGAAGAGATACACAAGTCCCCTGCCAACCATGAGGATTTCATTCCTGGGTGACCCTATAGTTGGCAAAATCATAGTTGGCAAGGGACTGTAACATCTGAATACCAAGTTTAGGTCACTTGAGGTAGCTTGGTGGATGATAGGAGGTTATTTGATTAAGGGAGTTAGGGTCATTGATAACCTTTAAGAACTGTACAAAGCTCACAGAAGATTGAGTTCCTTGATAAATTCATGGTTTGAGGGTGAGTGCATGCTCACTTCTCATATCGACTACTCTTGTTGAGATAGAACAGGTTAATGTTTACCTCATATGCTGGTTTTGGAGAACATCAGTTGAGTAGGATGATGGGTAATTACAATCTGCACATAAAGCTCCTAGCAATATTTATCATTGATACCAATCTTCTTAACCTTCTTCATTTATAGGTTAAGCATTTGATTTATTCTTTTTGATCTTCATTAATAACATCATCTAACACTGCTTAAGGAGGAAAGTACCTGTTTTAGTCAAAGAACTTTTTTAACCTAGATGGTGTACCACTGTCACTTAGTCACTTGTTTGTTGACTTGCCCAGGTTGTGTTTGTTATTATCAAGAGCTCATGACTGGCTGTAATTTCCTGAGAATATTCCTTCTTGTGGTTACTTCAGAAACAAATTCTCCATGGCACCTCTTTCTTTCTCTAGGTATGGTGTTTTAGATTATAGATTTGCTGAAAAAAAAAAACAGTGGCAATCCACTCATCCATGTCAGGCCATCCAAAGATCCACAATTGAGGCACTGTCCTCGCTGGCACACAGTTTATACTCAGTGTTTACTTAATTTTGAAGAAAAATTAGGATATATTGGAAGATTGCTTATATATATAATTTGTAAAAAACAATCCATTGTCATTCAAATGCTGTTTTTGTAGCTGCATTATTTTCAGGGTATTCTGTATTCATTGTAGAATAATATTTTAAAGTCAGTATTCTAATATGAATCACTTTTATTATAGGTTTCGCTGCATTGTGCCATACCCTCCCAACAGTGAATATGAACTAGAGCTACAGTTGGGGGATATCATTTATGTGCACAAGAAAAGAGATGACGGCTGGTACAAAGGCACTCTTAAGCGTAATGGCAAGACTGGTCTCTTCCCTGCCAGTTTTGTAGACTCATGTTAACTTCAGCATCTGTGAGGAGAATTTTGTTAGTGAGAGAAACATGTAGAAAGTACTTGTGCTAATCCATAGTCATTGTAGAGTAATTAAGATATGTAGCTCAGTTTTATTTTAGCAAAATATACTGAATGTTTAAAAGATTTTGATACTTTTGTAGCTGCATGATTCATATGAAATATCCCTTAAAAAAATTGTGGCTCCTACGGTGGAAAGATGTAAAGACTTTAGTAATATGTTGATTCATAGTTCATGACTTTTCAGAAAAGTATAATTTTTAGATGAAAATTATTTCATACATGTAGTCTATATTTAGTTGGTTTTAGGTCTTTTTGTAGCTGATGATATTTGTCTTCAAAAAAAAATTTAAGAGTAAACTGAATACCCTTTAGAAACTATTATTATTTTCTTATACTTTCAAAAAGTGGAGAGAGAGGAAGTGGTGAAAGCCTTGCGGAAGATGAAATGCATCAAACCGGCAGGATTGGATGGTATTGCAGATGAATTTATTAAGAAAGGGGTGACTGTGTTGTTGATTGGTTGGTAAGAATATTCAATGTATGTTTGGGTCTTGGTGAAGTGCCTGAGGATTGG
>JAYMFT010039062.1:0-15684 GCA_038088735.1 Panulirus argus | reverse complement strand
ATATATATATATATATATATATATATATATATATATATATATATATATATATATATATATATATATATATGCACGTACTCACGTATATATGTGTGTTTGGATATGCAAGTATATATGGCAAGAGTTAAAAACAAAATATTTGTGCAAGTAACGTGGCTTTTATGTGCCTTTTCGAAGAATCTAATGGTTATCTAAACATCAAGGGCATGAGATGTACGCGCCCTCACGACAAACATGACGTTTGTTCATATGAGTGTGGTCGCAGCATCGTTACAGCAATGTAATTATACTCGGCGAGTCGGGGGGAATTGTTAGTCATGACGGGGTTTAAAACAGCAATCGTCGGTGGCTGGATATAGCACGGTATACACAGAACTTCGCCAAATGACCGGAACAACAAGCCGCATTTCACCATAACTCCACAACTCGCCGTGAGCAGCCATTAAACATATGAGCTATGAAAAATCCTCGTTCAGGAGAAAATTTGTTCAGTGGCCGGGAAAATGAGTAACTGAAATGTTTTGTTTGTGTCTTTTACTTGACAGACGCAATGATTATCTAAATGTCAATATACAGGATGATACTAGCGGAACTGTCGCATTCCATCTGAGTCGTGTATAAGTGGCGTAACCTTAACTATGAATGCTGGCAATAGGACACCTGACTTAGCCAAGTTAGAATAGATATGTTCATCGATTCTCCTCGTTACTACAATAATACTCGACCTTACTGCAGCAACAAAGTTGTATAACAATAGGAAATAAAAATCGCACACTAGTATTTACTGTACTACTAATACTACTACTGCTACTACACACACACACACACACACACACACGCTGCACAAGCAAAATCTTCAGCAAAGACGCCAGACGTGGACGGACGAGTTAACAAAGAATAACAGTATACAGTTACAGGGTCAATAAAGACACTGTATGAACAAGAGGAGTACTCACCCACGTCACAGGCTCCACGGTAGATGATGGCCAGCTGCTTCCTCGCCTTGCACGCCTCGACCTTCATCACGCACTCATTCCTGCCGGACCACAGGTCGATTCAGGTCACATGAGAGATGAACAAAACACGATATAATCATAAAAAGTCCAAATAGGTTGGAGGTGTGACACCGTGAGAAACAAAGAGGGTAAGAAATGGTCGGACTAGGTCACAGCACTATGGGTAAGAACCACTCCAGACATGTCACATGGGAATTTAAAAAGAAAATAGTTACAGTAGGTCCCAGTATGCGGCGACATGCCATAACGATTATGGACAGCACTGTAACATTAATGTAGTTTAATCACGGTTCATAAGGTCACAGGGATACAGGGTCGAGAGGACATGGAGATGAGGTCAGAGGGACGAGTGGTGGTGAAGAGGAAATGTCACAGGTCACTCAGCACACCTAGGCAGCATCCCTCACTATCATGCAACACCAAGAGGTCACAGGTCACTCTGTACACCTAAGTAACATTCCTCACCACAATGTAACAACACCATCACCTAACACTACGGTACATTAACCACAACACTGCCAATAAACCTAATGAAACACATCTAATCAGTACATGGTAGCAACACAAATCTACACACAGCAACATCACCACCGAGCATTGAACACGTATTAGCACCATTCAACACAACCCCTTTAATCTTACACAATACAACCACTTAACATTATGTAACACCAATATGTGGACTATACAATACCATCACAACTTAGAAGTAAGTCCTCTACTTGAACACTACACACCCAATAGTCAAGACAAATGTATTACAGAACATTCTACATTACTTAGCACTTCACATTCCCATCATTTTGTACGGTGCTGATCCGCCACATATCCCTACCACACGTCGCCACCTGACCTCATCTAATGCCATAAAGTCACACTCTGCAATATCCCTTCTTATCCAGACCCAGCCATGAGTTACCACCATGCAATACCCGTCCCTCCTCGTTTTCCAGCACCGTCTCAAAGCCTCTGGACCACCGCCACATAACATCCGCTGTTGAATCACCTGAAGTATTGGTAATCTTCGACCTAGCTCATTTTATCAGCACCAACTGACAGTAAACAAACAACGACACCACGCCTCAATACCACTTGATATTAAATTTCACCACTAAACAC
The DNA here is from genome assembly GCA_038088735.1 of Panulirus argus. Classification (NCBI taxonomy): domain Eukaryota; kingdom Metazoa; phylum Arthropoda; class Malacostraca; order Decapoda; family Palinuridae; genus Panulirus; species Panulirus argus. The sequence goes on along the minus strand of JAYMFT010039062.1, from coordinate 13,549 downwards.
CAAATACTGAGTAACACCACCACTCAGTGCCTAGAGTACGGCGGTACGCGGTCCCTGAATACGAATGTACGACCCTGGGTCAAATGGTCACGCCATCATACCCACGGGTCGTATCCTCGTGCTCATGGGGTCAAACACTCCACATTATCGTTCCTAGGCCACAACTGTACATTATGCAACACCATTAAAGAACACCTACAGAATTCTCTACTTAACATTTCCTAAATCCACCAATGTACCTCATCTCCTCATAACACTTTGCAGGACAGGCACTTTACACTTTACCACTTAACGTCGTGTCTCATGTCTAACCTCAACAGCATGCATCACCACTACTTAACGCTGCAACACCACCACTTAAAAGCTACTCATAACACTTAAACACTTACGTATAAGTTTTCCCGTCAGAGGCACAGATGGGGTCGAACTCCTTGGCACAGACGTCGTTGCAACGACAGACGGGTCTTCGCTCCCGGTCCAGCTGGCAGCTTTGTCGTTCTGGGCACGACACGTCCTCACACGGGTCTGGAAGGTCGTGTGGCAACACATCAGGTGTTGTGTGGCAACATGTCAAGAGGTGAATTTTCTTTCTTAGGTCATACTACAACACGTTTGGTAGATAAGGGTAGTATGGTAAAGGACTTGGTATATGGGGGAACTATGGCAACATGGCAATATGTGAGGAGTGTTATGGTAGGATGGCAAAATATTAGGTGTGTGTGTGTGTGTGTGTGTGTGTGTGTGTGTGTGTGTGTGTGTGTAGTATGGCAACGCATGTGGAGTGGGGATAATTTAGGAGCTGTCGTTTTTCGTTGTAAGACGATGTGCAGGTATGTCAATGGCAGCAGGCAATGTGTCAGTTGTGCGGTTGGGTAATATGGCAACACGACAGGTACGCTAAAATAGTATGGCAAAGCGCCAGGTGTGGAGGGCTAGTAGGGCAAAATGCCAATCCTGCAAAGAATGTGTGGCAACGCGCCATGTGGAGAGGGATAGTATGGCAACACGCCAGATGCTTGAAGGGTTGTATGGCAACACGCCAGGCGGGTTGATGGGTGGAGCAAACCAGAGGTGACCAAAGAGCAATGCAATTGTGTGTTCTGGCTTGTCTATCGTCAGAGTCGGTGTGGGTGTGGCGGATGGGAGGCCATGCCTATGTAAATCATGGTGAAACACGGCCTTGTCTCTACACACAAACGCCAGAGGACATAACATGAAATAAAGCAAGAAACTTCTTAAAACATATGCAAAGAAGTAATTTTCTTGTATAAGAGTGGTGGATGAATGGAACAGAACGACTGAGGACACGGCTGATGCAGACAGCATTCACATGTAAGAAGCTGCATGATAGAAGACGGGGGCCCAGCGAGTGTAGAACTCTCTCCTCTAGTATAATTAGGTAGTTACACACTTTCATACTTAACAGAGACCGGATAAATACGGTCCCAGTTATTCATCTTTCCACGACAGATTTCAGTACTGCTTTGACCTGTTCCAGGAACAGTTATGGTGTATTCTGGAAAGCCAAACCCTGTGTCATTATGCTTCCGATGTAATGTGTCATTTGGTTTACCTCTTCCCACCTTTAGCTTATTATCCTCTACACTACAAGTATGGTACCAACTATGACACCCTAATTACTGTATATCCCCATTTCTTAATGTGTTTAACCCCCCAAACGTATAGAAGTGGATTATCATCTTGTCAATTAAGGTTTTATGTTTGTTTGAATCTTCATTACAATGCTGTAGTGCTGAAAGTGACCGCCGTGCATACTTTATCCCAGTAAAACTAATGAAGCTGGAGTCGATGTTATTTCCTTAAAGGTATAATAAATCTGACCTATTGATAATCATATTCTCATATTTTATATCATTTCGCTCGTTCCCTTTCATTTCCACTCCCCTCTATTTCTTGCAAGACCTACTCCTGAAGAGAACCGCTGATCATGACTGCAAAGTGTCATCATGATAATCAATAAATGTTGGCTGATGTAGCTGTACATACGCACAGAGAGAAACGCTCTGAGCACCGGCTGTCGAAGTTGGCCACTTGATGAACCCAGAGTAAGCCACGAAGCTAGGCTTCCGCCATACAGTTCAAAAAATATGAATTTCTCTCTAATCAACCTCTTCTTCATGACCTGCATCACCATGACAGCCCTCTTTACTCTCTCTCTCTATATATATTTTCCGTCCTAAGTCTTTTCCTCTCCTTCAGACACGCCGTTCAAGAGTTAAACGAGTCAGAAAATTTTATGAGCTTTTAGCCAGCGATCCAGAGGTGTCTGCTGAGCGTTCCAGGAAGTAGAGCCAGTCCTCTGAACAATGCATCATCTTTAGATTCATTTCTTGTCGGAATGCGATATGTTCGCTGGTGGCACTGAAGGGGAGAGGGAGAGTGGCTTCCAGTGTTTGTCTGTTACCTGGCCGAGTGCGAGATGCACCCGCGTGTCTATCAATTTGTTTTCCCCTTTCGCCTGACGTGACGCGGTAAAAACCCACACGCGCTTAGAGCCAAAGCTTACCGGCTTTACCAGATGATTATGATGGCCTGTCGTGGTGCCCAGGCGGCGCATGCTATTTTTGGTCGTGTTCACATTTACCTCGTTACAGAGATGTGAAGGGAGGGCAGAGCCACCCGCTCATGCATCCTAGCCTGTGATATGCTACCCCACATGTCGGTACGGAAAGAGGAAGTCTGACTAACACGATAGTGAAGGATATATTGACACCATCTTTCATTTTCTTTTGAACAATTGTCATCGGACTTATCCACTGGGTTATGCGAGTTAGTTATTCACGGACATTAAGAAAGAAAAGCGTAACTAAAGACACCATACTGATGACCTGTTTATACAAGGATCAGTGATGGCTGTTACATACAGTAAGGGATGACGCGCAGTCTTTGTACAGCATCGTCTTTTATTACCAGGTTATGACCTTAAGGGGAAGTAGAGTGAGAACAAGAATAACTGACTGGCATATATAATGACAGGGAGAAACAAAGAAATTAATTACATTTCTTTTCCAGCAGCCGAAACGGAACGGGAAAAATTATTCCTGTTGAAAAGAAAAATGAAGGATATGAGTAAGAGAATATATGAGATATCAATCTAAGCTCCTCAGGTAAGCCCAACCCTTAAAGGTGGAAAGATTCTAAGAGGAACGAAAGACATAAGAAACAAAATGATTTCCAAAGCTTCGCTGTTCGAGGAGAGAAGTGGGTAGGTATCATAACGGTCAATCCTCGTGAGGCTGTCTCCACGTAGAAACTATGAGGAGCAGCAGCCAGTCGCGTGCCTCGGGTACAGCATTTAGTGGATGAGAAATACGCAGAGAGCTCACGAGGTGCAGTGGCCGAAATAATGCCTGTAGAACAGAGAGAAGGCACTAACCTCACGGTAGACGAAAAGGGGTGGCTGGAGACAGCTAAGAACAGGAGACCTGATAAGCGGGAAATGTTTTTATGCCACACTGGCTGAGAGAGGATGAGAGAAGAGCCAGCGAAGAGTGCTTCACGCTGGGGCGAAAAGGACACTGTATATGTACATAGAATAGTTGCTCACAAAGAAATATATTTTACGGTACCTGTTCAACACCCTCAGCTTTTGGGAAGCAGATCTTGCAATGTTCACTAGCGGTTTCCACGACTGAGTGTAGGGGATGGATATACCCTGCATGTTTATGTTACAACAGAGATGATTTAGTACTTTTAAATTCTGTAATTGGAAACATATCACATTCAGAAAGAGAATTATTAACATGTACCAATAAATTTAAGTAGGTTACTGCTTCCCCGTTCCGAGATGTCGTACATATCCAAATCAAGAGAGAAAATATGTCCATTGCGAGAAAAAAATAAATACTGGAGTCAGTGAGGGAGGGAAAGTGACTTGTGAGTACGTGATGTCACTCTGAAATCATTGGCGTAAGAGAAAGAGACGGTTTTAGGATGAAGAAAGATAATTCAAGAGAAGAAAATGGGCAGGTGCTAGAAAATAGCCTTGGGAGGCACCACTATTGAAAGGATACAGGAAGAAGATGCTCCATCAACGGCTACTGTTAATGGAACGGCTAGAAAGGAAGCTATGTATTTTAAGAAGAGGGAGAAGCAGGACAGCCAAGGGAGATGTCGATGGCCGAGACCAAATATCAACCAAAATCTCAGAGAAAGGAGGACCAGAGATGATTCTGATAAGGGAAATCACCTGTAGACCTTTTGTTGCGGAAACTGTATTGGTGATCTGAAAGAAGGGAGAGATATTCTTAGTGTTTACGAAAGTGAGAGTTGGGAGAGTTTCGAAGCAGAAGTGAGAGCGATGTGACGAGAGTTAGAAGAGCTTTCTCCAGGACTGGCCATATTGAGAGGCATAAACGTTTCCAAGGATTTGTTTGGGTGTTTAGACACAGAGGAATCGAGGAAGGAGACTTACGGAGACAGTTCCCATCCTGATTCATTCTTGGAGATGCTCAAGAATCTACACCTGTCTGTATCCAGTTTAAAGTGTCTTATCAGCCAGTACTGTGGCCCTTAATGCAGCGCTATCTATGGACAGGTTAGACAACTGGTACCACCCGTCCCATCAATTCATAAGTCCATATCACTCCTGATCTCCCCATTCCCTTCACATACAATCCCTTATCCAATCTTTAATACATTTCACACAACCTTAAAAATCATTCTCACGCCTGATCTACCACAATATCTTTTTGTTCCCTATTTCGCGCTTCGTCCGTCCTTTTTTGCTGATTCGAATAAATACCTTTCAACTTGTACCTCCGCCGCACAAGTTCCACACCATTCCGTTATTGTCTACCCATGTTGTTTCGCTCACCAGCCAGCAATTTAAACATTTAATAGTTTCGCTCGGTGTGGTGAGGCGGGACCAACCATGTCCCACAAGCTTGTCTCCACTTTCCGAGTCTGTTACATAGATTCTCCATCCTGGGGATTGAGCCTCCCTCCTACTCTCTCACTCACTCAGTCACTCACCCACTCTTCCTCTCTACTCGCCTTACCACACGCCATCTCTTTCGCTTTCTTGAGTCTCTTCTCCAGCTCTCCTGCAGTGCTCTCTCTCATTCTCCCATTCTCGGTCTAAAACTCTTAGCCATACTCAAGTCAAGCCTTCCCTCCTTCCTGACCGACACGCACCATCGCTGGCCATAACACGTGCACTGCTGCTGGTTGGAGACAGGAGACACACACACACACACACACACACACACACACACACACACACACACATGAGAGAGAGGAAAAGGCATTTGGCTCTCCCTATCACACCCTCTCACACAACGTCATTAGGAGTTAGGGACCACACACATATACTCTCTCTCTCTCTCTCTCTCTCTCTCTTTCTCTCTCTCTCTCTCTCTCTCTCTCCACACCATCAGGAGGGGACTGACCCAAAATTCAGCCTCGGTCTTGCTGCTAAATGGTGGTAGCGCGTAGTATATATTGTGATCTGTGGTATCCCATCCGTGCTGTTGCTGGTGGAATCTGGTATATACTGTTGTTGGTGGGGTCTGTACTTTATTGTTGTTGGTGGGGTCTGGTCTATACTGATGTTCACGAGGTCTGGTCTATGTAACTGTTGGAGAGATCTGGCCTACACTATTGTTGGTGAATTCTGGTCTAACAGTTGGTGGTAGGGCCTTGTCTATACTGTTGTTGGTAGAGTCTGGTCTGTACTACAGTTCGTGGAACCTGGTCGTTACTGTTGTTGCTGAGGTCTGGCCTGCACAGTTTTTGGTGGGGGTCTGGTCTACACAGTTATTGATGAGGTCGGGTCTAAACTAGGTGTGTGTGTGTGTGTGTGTGTGTGTGGTGGGGGAAGGGGGATGAATTCATACTGTCATCTGTGGATAGCGTCCAGCGGTGCGTAATGGGCCGGATGCACCACACCAGTAAACAAGGCAATCATCCTTCCAAAAACACGGAGCTCAAAAGTTTGAACACAAACTGTCCGCCTAAATATCCATCTATCTATCTATCTAAGTATCTATCTGTCTATTCATCCACCACATGGGTCTTTTCGTACTTCCGCAAGACGCGGGTGCAAGAGGAATTTTCTTCCACCATTTCGCCTTCCGACCATCTTCGTCCCTTCAAAAGCCAGGGACTCAACCGCAGTGCTCAAAACATTTGGCGAAAAATTCTTCAAGTTGGTTCGGCTATCGCGGTAAGTGAAGGAAGGCGCCTCAGTCGAGACATAAAAGCGAGCGTGAAGACTGAGGATTGCTTTATCGAGGAGGAACCAAAAGGCGGGAGAAAAGAAAACGGAAACAAGGGTAAACAAGAAAAGCTATGAGGGAGAACGATAACGAGAGGGAGAGGTGGAGAAAACGGGAAAAAATGTTGATTATGTGAAGCGTTTGAGCGAATAACCGGTCATAACACGGGAACTGCTGGTGGCTTGAGACAAGACACATACACATGGTAGAGACGACAAGGCATTTGCCTCCCCGACGGAGGTTCATGGGAGAGACAGAAAACAGAGAGCCCGTTGGCGCCCATGTCTACGATATTTGTTTTTGAGCGTGATTCTATGTACTCCTATTGTAAGTGGATGAGGTAAGGACAGAACAGTGAGAAGGCAAACAAAAATAGCTAAGATGGAGTAGACAGTAAGAATATAATCTCTGACGGACAATGAAAAAAAGAATACTGAATATCAAAACAATATATCTCTCCATTAAAATCATACTTAGCGCATCATTTAAACTTTCTAAGACGTAAAGAATCTCAAATCCCTTTCACGCGAAAAACAACTGAACATTTTGTTGTAATCCAAGATCATTTACATCACCAACAGACCACCGGGTCCTTCTTCAGGTTGTCAATCAAAGCTGATCAGAATCTCTCACAGATTAGTTCACAACTATTCAGTAAACATGCTCTACTGAGACGTGGCTCACCTATGTCCCTCTCCTCACACAAGCTTCTTCAAGTTTTGGTGTGTCAACCCGATGGTAAATGGTCGAGGGTTCTTCACCAAGTGACACTCGCTGTACTTAAAGTCGAGCCACTCCCGTAGACTCTTTAAGGCTCTGGAAACTGAGGCTTTGACAAGAAAATACTCTATAAGGCTCTGGAAACTGGGGCTTTGACCATACAGTAATCTATGAGGCTCTGGAACTGATGCTTTGACCAGACAATACTGTGCGGATGAAGACTTGCTCACTCCTTCATTAGACGATAATGTGAGCTGTTCTGTACTAACAGTGTCCCCACATTTCAACATTCTTACATGCCCTGTAACAGAGCCTTCATCTTCGTTCAGCATTTCGACATTTATCCACATCCTACATTTTCGCCATTCATCTACGTTCTGTATTTCAACATTTACCAATGAAAACTTTAAAAGAAATTCCTGTATAATCTGCAATGAAATAAATCATCCTTATTTTGTACATCTACATTTATCCATATTCTGTATTCTAAGTGACCTATGTTCACTTTTTCAATGTTCTCCCAGGTCTCGTATTTCACTGTGCACCTCTGTCCTGTATTCAAGCATACACACACATTCCCCACTTCATTATTCACCTGTGTTCCAAATTTCAAAGAACTTACTTTCTTTACTTATTTCAAAGTGCTTATTGTTTTCACTTCATCGTTCACTTACATTCCTTATTTCTATATTCACTTACGCTCCTCCTTTCATAAGTCACATATTCCTCGCATATCACTGTTCATCTAAATTCTATATTTTCACAATTCGCATATCTTCCGGATTTCAGTTTCATCTGCTTTGTATTTCAATATTCAAAATTCAGTATTTCACTATTTATCCATGTCCAGCAATGCAATATTCACGTCTGTTCTATATTTCAATATTCAGCTATGTTCCATGTTTCAAATTCAGCTGTTCCCAATTTTTTATTCACCTACATTCCATATTTCAACATTTCTCAAAGATTCGTATTTCAACATTTGCCTCTGTACCTGATACTTCAACATTCATCTACGTCCAATATTTCGACAAGTCACTCGTGCCTCGTATTTCAACATTCCCCTGCAGCGTATTTCAACATTTCACCCATGTTCCGTATTTCAGCACTATCGCTAGTCCTATATCTTATAACGTCTCTATGTTCTTCATCTCCATCATCACTTACTGGCCCATATTTCAGCCGCAACTCATGAACGTATTTCAACATTTATACATTTCATATCTCCAACCTCAGTCTATGCTCCAAATCTTAACATTCGTTGAACATTTAACATTCCTAACATTAACATTCGCACTTGAACATTCCATTTTTGCTCCGCATTCCAACGCTGACGTTTAAATCCACATTTTCTACAACATAGTTCCCGATGTGCGGCCCCGTCCGATGTTGACATCAAGGTTCATTACTTGACCTCTTGTCTCAAAAGGTCATATCCTCACTTGGGCTAAATTCCGTGTAGGTGAATGCCAGAAACGCCGTCCATGTTCCTGCTACTGTTCCTGCTCCTGGGGGTTAGGCAGCCTGGAACAGTATCCGCAACAGACGACTCTGACCCGACGCAGCTAAATCCGCGCTCCAGCGAAAGGGGGTAATGGCCAATTACTGGGTGTTATACGAAAACTACCGCGGGTCACATGTACTCTGACTCGTCGGGTCTTAGCAAAGACCAGCTGGTACATGGGCATCTGCGTTTCCGTGCCTGGGCGGAACCCTCATCCTAACAGTGGTCTCTTCGCCAAATGTGCGTGCTACTGAATATTCTATGGCTTACAAATATATAATCTACGTCCAAAGGTACATATTTTACAGATTTATAACAAGGACTAAACTCCAACTTCCGCGGCGAGAGACTGAGTGGAAAGCTGAGAAAATGATGAAGCCAAAGCCATTCTGCTTCAGGGAAGCAATGTAACGCTGGTGTTGCAGGAGCAGCCCAGCGGAATTAGTGATGACTGCGTGGGTCGGACTCTGATGGCGGGCCCGGCCTGCTGTAGCGTCGTGGAGGTAAAGTGCCACTCGAAATTATACGACTTAGGATCGTGTTTTGTTGCACGGTGCCTCACGTCACAGTACCCATTAGCGATGAAGTTGATGCTATTCCACATTCTCAACCACACCGGTGCAGTAAATCATGACGTAATTCGTGTTAAATTAAACGCACAGAAGACCTGAGAGGTGTTCACTCTTATCGCTCCTAGATATCCATAAACCTGCGACTCCCACAACTTGTGACGGGTTCTAACCAGACATTACGAAAACTACCATCTTTCCTCTTCCGCTACTGTCCATAAACCTTATTTCTATCGTCTTGTCTACCCCAACTTAATTCTTCTATTATCCTTAACTCAGTGGAAAGATTTTTCTTTTAATGTTACCCACCTTCCTCCTAATAGTCTATATCCGCAGCCTATATATAAAAACGTAGCCTAGACACCGACATCCGCGCCTGGGTGAGTCCAACACGTCCCTCATCTGTCCCCGTCCGTTCACCTCCCCCTCCACTCAGGTGTGAAAGACCATTTCTTAATCTGTATGGTTCGCTCCGTGGCTACAGGACCGCCCCAAGGATCTGGTAAATCCCAGGTGTCAACATGTTGAGACTTTCCCTTCCGAAGTCTCCCTTTTCTATTCATCTCTCTCTTGTTTCCGCTTGTCTCTCTTTTGTGCAGTTCTCTCTTCCCATAAAATGGATCTCTGCCTTCGAAATACTGTTCCTGTTTACAGAGTTTCCCTCCTCCTTGAAATCCACCAAATCCTTGACATGCCTCGTCCTCATCCACCGTACCTCTTTCTTTAATGTTTCCACTTTTTTCCTATGCCGTTCCTCCCCTTCTTTCAACGTTCTTTTCCCCTTTGTTCTTTATTCGCAGTCTCCGCTATTTACTTAATCAGCTTATTTTTTTTCCCCCTTTCCTTCCTGTTCGTTGAAATGGTAAAAACGATGAGATAAAAAAAAATATAGTAGGATTAATCTTAGCGTCTCAGGTGTTGTGAAGCGACTCATGAAAACAAAATGGTTATAAACGAAGGGCAAGACAAAAGCAGGAAGGGAATTCTAAAAAGTTGCGCTGAGCGAGGAAAGGAGGAGGCATCACAACGATCACTGCTCGTGTGCCTTGTCTTCACAAAGAAACCATGGGAAGAAGCAGCCAGCCGCGTGCTGCGGGTCCAAGTCTTATGGGCTGGTACGTTCGCAAAAATCTCACGAGAAAGAGACTCATCATCATAGCGGATGAAAGCGATGGCTGAGGAGAGTTTTTGGCGGAGGAATTAATTAACCGGAAGGACTTTGGTTCCATTTCGGTTAATTGAGAGGTGGAAAAGGGCCGTCACAAAAATGACATTTATCTATCTAATCATATTTTCCCTTTGGCCCCTTTCTAGAAAGGGACCTGAAGTTACCTAAAGAACCTATTTCCAGGAGCTCCTGCAGCTCCAAGGCTGCGTTACACTCAGTTGCGGGGACAGGATGGACTCCCCTGAAGTGACAGGTTGTTGGACGCGACTGCAATCTGTTTCGTTAAATGATGACGATACAGCCAATCCAAACGTAACTTTTCACCCGTGTCGTAATCTCAAGTTCGGTAATACTCAGAAATGAGATCAGTACTACATATTGGGGATAATGAAGCCCCCTTTAGGTACGATACAGCGGCTCTGAAGAAAAATAATTGCAGCACCTATACAACACCTCAGCCTCCGGATAAAAGATTTTGTAATATTCTTTATGTGGGGTTTTCTGAACAGAATGCAGGATGCGGTTATGCCTAACATGTTTCTGCTAGCAGAAGACTGAACTGTAATGTTTTGAAGCTTTGATGGTGGGTTTAAAGGGAGATACAAGAGGGAAATGCCTCTTCGCACAGTTGGAGTTGCCCAGGTTATCAATTTTCCAATCGGAGATACTGCGCTGGTCATAAGTTAGGAAATGTGTTCATTTAGAGAAAAAGAACAGTGAGTAGGGGAAGGAAAGTGAGTTGAAGAATGTGGAGCGGAATCATCGACGTAAGGACGTACAGAGCCAGTGGCTGAAATCATCCATCGAGAGAACGGAAAGAGTAAGAAAATGTCCCCTTCTTCAATATCTTTCATTTCCTGTAAGGTAACCATATTTCCTTAATTCTCCTCGTGTTTCTGATTCCATCTCCTTCATTCCAGTCTTCTATGCATCACACCTCCCCTTGTTTCTTTCTGACACACGTGTTTCCACAATCACTCCCCTTAAGCTCCCTGTGGCTCTTTCTTCGTCCCAAAATTTTTCCTCCTTCCTCAATCGAGAAATTCCCTCTCTTCAACAAGCTCATTTCCTCGATGACATTTTGTTTTTGATCGTTTCGGACAATTCCTTTTGATTCTTTCCATTCCACCTCTCACTCACTCTTTCTCTCTCCCTCCCTCCACTTATATCCCAGACACCCCTCTCCCCCTCCCGTCTCCTTTTCCCTCTCCTCCGCTCTGCAGCCCCTCCATCACTAGGGATCAGAAATCCCTGTTACCAGTGGCTGTGGTTAAGAGGACGCAGCCACTGGTGAGTTAATCTGTCACCCAGCAGGGGGGAGATGACCTCAATATTGGCCTAGGTGAGCGAGATGAGGAGGAAGATAAATTACAACTTTGGGGAAGATTGAAAATAAAGATGTTTTGGAAGACGGAGAGACGAAATGACAGATGGACGACGTGAAAGGGAAGAAAGATAAAGGCTATCGGGAAGTGCAATATGAAAAGGCAGTCGAAATAGTTGTTATAATTTCTTCTTTGAAAGATAAAAGTGTTAATGCCATGTGGGTACATATAGTGCAGAAAGGAAGAGACTCGCTTGTTTGGGAGGACAATTATGCAATTCACACAAGTTAAGCCATCAGTGAACAACTGCAGACGTGATGATCACAGATTATCATGCATCCAAGCTGGTCAGGTGGCCTCTCCTTCCCTCCTGAAGCCTTAAAAATCTTACTTGATTGCCCAAAGTCCACTAAAATACTCAACGTACAGAAAGAACTTGGTATTCCCAACAGTGAAGAGAGAATACGTATCATCAATCTTATGATAGAAATGAAAATTCTACATGGTGATCCAGATAGTTGTTTCTAAAGAATTATTAAAACATATATGCCATGGCACAAGTGAACCCAAATGGATTCAAATAACAACCAATTACATGACAATGTTTGGAGTACATAATCTGTATAAAATCAGGAAGCAGCAGCACTTCCTGCCACAGACAGTTTAATTATCTCCGATTCTTTATCTTCACTACTTGCACTTAACACCCTGAGATCAGAATGTAACAATCTGGTTTCTGAAGCCACACACAGACACTCAGACATTATCGCTCAAAGGATTCAAATAAAATTGTTATGGATTCCCTCTCATATAGGCCTCCGCGAGCACGACAAAGCTGATGCTTTAGCCAAACTTGCACTTAGTAAAGGTGATGGTTGAAAACAGCACTGGGTTGTCAATTAGAAGCCTCAAAACTGTTATTAGAAAGAACCTAACTTACCTCTTTGAACCACGAAGGCGAGTTCAGATAAGCACAAGTAGAAACATTTTCCATCACAGTGAAATGTGTAAAGTAAAACATGTATGTGGAAAAAATGATAAGATCAGCAGATTACATGATGTAGTTGCTAGATTAAGGCTAGGCTGTAGGTACTACTGGCGCTTTAGCCTCTCTGGAGTTGTTAATCATGCAAACTGTAAAGTTTGTGGTCAAAGATTTGGACACAAACTAGAACACTATGTCTTAGAATGTGAAAAATAGAGCAGTTTACGGATAGATCTAAACAAACCATACAAGAAATGACACTACACTTTATTGTTAATAACAAGATACCTGAAATTCCAAGTTTGTATCCATTTTTTGCATCTAATTGGTAAAACGTACCATATGAAACTATGTACGATGTAATGTATGTAGCAGCAAACCACTGGGGTCTGACTAAGATCCTCTGTGACCTCTGTAATCCTATTGCGCTACCGCTCACAGGATGAGCATGGGGTGCACAATAAATTTGTCGGGGTTCCCGGCACAAATCAAATCAATCCTTCTCTCTTCTCGCGATTCTCAATCTTCTCCAAGTTCTGATGATTCGCCCTTAACCACTTCACGCTGGCGTTCTTTCCTTTATCCCATACTGCTGGGTGATCACCCTGCACGTTAACTTCCTGGCGTCCCTCCCGTACGTCCATGTTCCCCCTGGCACTCCTGGTCCCTCCTGCACCCTCATCCTTCGTGGTCCCTCCTGCACCTTCAGCCCTTGTGGTCCTTCTTGCACCCTCAGCCCTCGTGGTCCCTCGTGCACCCTCAGCCCTCGTGGTCCCTTGTGCACCCTCAGCTCCCGTGGTCTCCCCTGCACTCTCAGCTCTTGTGGCTCCTCGTGCACCCTTAGCACTCATGGTCCCTCCCGCACCCTCAGCCCTCGTGGTCCCTCCCGCACCCTCAGCCCTCGTGGTCCCTTGTGCACCCTCAGCTCCCGTGGTCTCCCCTGCACTCTCAGCTCTTGTGGTTCCTCGTGCACCCTTAGCACTCATGGTCCCTCCCGCACCCTCAGCCCTCGTGGTCCCTCCCGCACCCTCAGCCCTCG
>JAYMFT010039051.1:0-15686 GCA_038088735.1 Panulirus argus | reverse complement strand
GTATTTAATGTCGTAATGGCTGTTGTGTTCAGTGTTGGTCACCCGGGGTGACACAGGCTATTTTAAGCACGCCCTTAAAGCTAACCTAACTTACCGTAAACTGTCCAGCGGTCAGAACAAATGATAATCTTTAATTAATTCACGCATGTGGCTTTCTGTTTGTGCGCGAATTTATGTGGGTATTATTAGTAAGGCAGGGAGACAATGTTACCATTGTTCCTGTCAAATTAGTTCACTTTGCAGATTCACGCTGTATTCAGAAGCGGAGAAAAAAGAACGAGTTCTGCGTACAAATGTCGACGAACTGTTACTACTGAAGTGGCGGATGCAACGTACGTATGTATATATGTCAGGAGTTATTAGTACACCGTTTGTTCAACTTTAATTTGCCCTGACTTTCGTGAGAGATTTATGCCAAATTAGCGTTCAGTAACGAATGGAAACATGATCAAATATTTTTTTTTTTTTTATACAAAAACCGGCTTATAAATAGATGGCGCAAATTATGTCATATTGTGGACTTCCCTGACGTGCAGGACACATGAGAGCGAGATTGACATGCATTTCTAGCGATATAAAATGCCAGTCAGCTAATGTCCGATGACATTTTCGCGGCTCAAACGATCAAGGCGGAATCGACTCGCCACAGATGACGCACGGTACGCGCAAACAAAAGTTTTAACCGGTCTAATTTTACATTTGTTTTCGGTAGTTCAGTAATTACATTGAAAAAACAACCGAACTAAAATTTTGCGTAAAAATAGTCAAAAACTAAAGGTATTCGTAGAAATTAGTGGAATTTAAATTCTGCCTCATTTATATGAACTAACTTTTCATCGAAAATTCGAAATCCTCGTCTCTTTTATCACCCTCAGAATGTTTTTCTTCCTCGATAGGCATAGGTGCTGTGTTACACATGAAGTTGGCGCAAGAAAGTCACTTAATTAACAATCGAATAACCAAGTTACTGGGCAGGAAGAGCGCGAGTGCCCGCCAGCCTCGGTAAGTGCCAATAATCCTACATTTCACTGCTAATAGTGTCATTGGGGACGCAACAGTGATTTGGAGAAAGCGAGGAATAGTTTCTCAAACTTAAATTCCCCAGAGAGGCCAGAACTTCGTTGGCATTTATCCTCTACCTTTTTTTTTATACCATGAAATCTTGTGATACGTACGTAAACATTGAGACTGGTAGCCTGACGCACAATGTATGTTTTATATATTTTTTTTTTTATATGTTTATTCATACGTAAATCATCAACACACGTTGATATACAGTCTCAGTGATATTATGCTCGAGATAGTAAGACATTTGTGGTTAATTGTTTAGGAAACATTATATATATATATATATATATATATATATATATATATATATATATCTATGTGCTAAGTAAAGCAAGTTTTTCTGAACGGTTTTGATTAACTTGTTTCAGCGATTCTCTCGCCATTCTCTCTTGTTTCCGGGTGATGTTTTTGTTGTGAAGATTCACGTTGTTAGATTTTTTCATCCTGTGTGTGTATTGGTGTGCGTGTGTGTGAACTTTTTTTTTTTTCTACAAACAGGGAGTGAGAAACGCAGTTTTAAGGCTTCATATCGTAACTTTTCAGTGTGATACAATAAGATTTTCGTTCCTAAGTTCTGCACATTTATCTCTCTCTCTCTCTCTCTCTCTCTCTCTCTCTCTCACATCGATTCCCGCCTGATTCGCGTCAGGTCGATTCAAGAAACCTGAAAGTTGTAATCATGTCTCGCTTCTTTCCGCCTCTTCTTCCAGTGTGAGGAGTAAAGTGCATGGCAACGCAATCCTCTCCATGTAGCGCAGCTCCCTTATCTCTAGTTGAGTCCTTGTCTTCCTCCTCTGGACCTCCTCCAACAGATCCATCCGTCTGTCTCAACTAGTGGTGGGATTGACCAAACTGGTCATGCATACTCTTTTTCTGTGGGTGTATGTTGTAACTTTTAATTTTAGCATCTTGTTTATGTACGTAAGGCAGTTTTTACATTCACCAGTATGTATGTAATGTAATTCTTGATATGCTAATGGCGTAATAGGTTTGATCTTGCATCCCTTCCCAAGTCCCGAGGATATTTTATTTTTGTTTTTCCCAGTGTCCAAGATGATGATAGCCATTCATTTGGTCCTATTTTTACCGTTCTCTCTCTCTCTCTCTCTCTCTCTCTCTCTCTCTCTCTCTCTCTCTTTCTCTCTTTCTCTCTTTTCCGCCACTGCTGGACCCTGCCTGATTTTCCTTGTAACGTTGTCCCGGTCCGTTAACATCTTCCATACTTCTCACATCGTTTTAGCATCATCTGCTGCAAACATATAATTCGTTGGGATTTGTGGCACTGGAGTGGAAATATCCGCGGCACCAAGACTAAGCCCTGTGGGACACCACTGTGTACTGTTGCCATGTTTGACGTGGTACCCATGGCATGCGTCCAGTGTGTTCTGCGGTGTGTATGTTGTGCACTGGTTCATGCCGAGTATGTAAGGGTTTGTGTCAAAATGCCCGGTAGACAGACACGTGTGGGTCGGCGGTGTGTAAGTAGCTAGAGTATATATATACTTATAAGGCGATGCCGCGGAGGGCGTGTACACCACGAGGGGTTTAGGGCGTGTGGGCGAGGCGTGTAGGAGGGCACACACACACACACACACACACGAGGAGGAGTCACACTCCTCCTCCTCCTCCTCCTCTGTCCACAACTTTCGGAGCTGGAGCCAGCCTCGCGCTCAGGTGAAAGTTAGGCGTTGTTGGGATGTGTGTATTCCCGCCGAGCGTGGGCGTGGGTTATGGTGCCCGGGTGTGGCCAGCCGGCCGGCCGTGGGCTCAGGACCTTGGTTGTGGGTTCGGGAGGAGGGGGTCGTGAAGTAGTATTAATGGGTGTGGTCTTCATGTGTGGGTTTGGGAGCTGTTGCGTGGGCTAGGGGGGTTCTGTAGGTGTTGGCCGGGATTTAGTGGGTGTCGGCTGCTGTTATGTGGGAGTCTGAACATGGAATGTGACCCCACAGGCATAACGTGGGTTCTTTGAACGTCCATGAGGTCCAGGCGCATCCTCAGAATGTGTTTTTATATATTTTTTCCTCCATCGACTCTCACTTTTCTCTCCTACATTTAATATAATTATGACCGTTCATATCGTGTATTGTACCCGTAATGGGGTTGTTATCTTTAGGGCAGTCACAACGGAGCAGCAGGCAGCTAAGTTTATTCCCAGTGACATCCCCGCCCCCTTTGTTTGTAGGGAAAATCGTTCCCATTGTTAGTGTGAAACCGTTGACCATTCTCAAAGCTTTAGCCCGACGTCACAGCTTCCTGGATTCCCTTTTAAGCTTGGATCACTTTGTCTGTATCCATGTGTCCCGGATATCCGTATTGTAGCGTCAGTACGATAGATTTAAACAAACCTTGCAAGAAATGTCACAACACCTTATTGTTAATAACGAGATACCTGAAATTTTACGTTTGTATCCACTTTTTGCACCTGCCCGTAAAACTTAACAAAATGATGCTATGTAATGTTTGTAATGAAATACCTCTTATGAATTGTGACATCCCATGTAACATCAACCCTCTGGGGTCTGACTAAAGACCCTTTGTGACTCCTGTAATCCTTTTGCGCTACCGCCCACGGGATGAGCACGGGGTGCAAAATATATTTGCCGGGGTTACCGGCACAAATCAAATAGAACACCTCACAGAGAAGCGACGTGTAAAGATTTGGTTCCAGCGATGGGCCGTTGTGACTCCTTTACCCCATCATGATATTCCTAGCTGATGAGGCCCATCCATTTTTTTTTTTTCTAAGGGAGGTTTTTCACCTAGAAAAAATATATATCAGTATTTTTAGCTGTGTGCGTGTTTGTGTTACTGGAGCCTTGAGACGTAAAAAAAAAAAATTATATAACGAAAAGAAGGATAGTTGACTGAGGAAGACTCCACACTACTCAGGATGTGGGATGTAAATGAGATGGGCTCTTGTCGACGCCGAAGCTTAACCCTGCGGCACATTGGGTACTTTGTGTTCCAGTTCTTGTGGTCCGGTCAGCTTCGACCCATTTTATATGTTGGTGTCACGGGACGCATTCTTCCTTCCTGAGTGTGCTGTGATCACCCATCGTCCAGCCAATACCCTCGGTTACATGCTTCCTGGATCCTGGAAAAATAGAATCATCGCTTTTTAGCATTTCCCAGCATAGCGCCTCAGATCCCGGCAAAGTTCCGGTTTCTCCATGTTGGATAGAATTTCTTGCCATCTCAGCAAGCGGATGGTGGGACGGACAGCGCTCGGTGATGAGTACGGGTTCAGAGACCAGGCAAGTCACCTGCACGTTCCAAGGGAAATGGACCAGTCGTCCACTGAGGGTCAGTGATAAAGTGAACCAGACAGGAATATATTAGTGGTTCATCGGTACATGTTTGGTCAAACCCCCCCCCCCCCTCCTCCCACTTAGAGTTCCAAGAACTGGAACTTCAGCAGCGACCGAGGCATGAACGGGCAGCCTCAGCCAGTCCAGCTGTTTTGGTCTGCCACGCAACGCGCCGCGAACAGCCTGAGTCAGAACGTTAGTGGCAGGTCGTATAACGAGAAGAATGAGACCCTGAGCTCAACCTTCCCTATCACCACGTCATTCAGGCGTTTTCCTTTTTCTCCCCCCCCCCCCACACGGCCGGTTGAGACTGCGATAGCAGACGGATGAACAAAGTCCCGACCACAGATCGGCTCACGGGGAAGACCTGCCCTTCGCCCGTCCCAGAAGGTGGGCTCAAGATTGACGCTAATGCTACCGACTGGCGGCACCTAGCTCCACAGGCTGACGCCGACTCCACCTGCAGAACTTCAGCTCCCCCAGCAGCAGACACAGCAGTTCCACAAGTGGACAGAGGGCACAGCTCCATCAGTAGAGGCAGACTCCCTCAGGCGGAGCTCCAAATTCACCGTCAGACTCCGCACTTCCACTTCTAGACTGCAGCTCCACCAGCAGACACCGCATAACCCCTATCAAGCTGACTCAACAACCTGGCCAACCAGAGACGAGTTCACCTTCGTCTGGAAGACAGATGGAGGCCCTTCGGTCGGGGATCAACTCCTTGCCGCTGCCGCCGCTCCAGCAGCTATGTCACAAGTTGACGTCAGACTTAACGAGGTTTCCAGGCGCTCCCCAGACTTAAGACCATTGAAGAGGCCTTGACCTAGCATCCTCCCTACATGCCGTGACAGAAGCCGCCGCAGGTCTGGAACGGTCCCGCCAAGAAACCCCGCCGTGGGGGTCCCTTTGAGCAGGCCGGATCGACCCGAAGGGGTGAAAGCCAATTGTGGTAGTGGTGGTAGACTTGGCCGGGTGCAAACTGAATCCAAAACAGCAAACGGACCACTGGGTACTAACAAGGCTTCTTTTTCTCTTTTTTTTTGTGACGGTGGCAGAGAACAAAAAAAAAAAAAAAAGAAAGTCATGGATTGAATATGGTAGGAGTAGAAAGACGTGAACTTTGTCGTGTACATGAGGAGGTGCAAATGACACCAGTTCGTGGACTGGCACCCAAGTACAGTGTCAACAGTTTCGCCTCGAATGATGCCAGAGAGGGGGTTTCTTCTCTGTTGGCAGCCACCTGCAGTTTTCAGGGCATATATCTTATGCGTATACCGGGATCACAACCGGTTTACGGTGACTTGTGATAACCGCAAGGGTTGGCAGCCTTCCGCTGCGTGTTGCCAGTCAGCCAATTCCGACCGGTCAGTCTCGATAGTAAGTTGCCACGCTGTACAGTCAAAGACTTGGCTGTGCCAAAAACGGCAAGTGTCGTGTGTGGGCAGTCGGTCTCGCCGTTGGCAGCAAGCTTGTTAACAAGACAGACCGACAAGGGCTGTCATGCACGATGTAGGGTGTGGGCAACCACAGCTTACGTAAATAGGCTTCCCACCCTCCCCTCCCCTCCCTTTTGCCACCATCGTCAGAAACACAACCCGGGTATATGTGCCTCTCAAGTCTCGTCTTCTTTAACCGCCCCTTCTTCATCCTGAGTGCGATTTCATAACTTTTTAGAAATTCCTATAATTTATCCATTTATATATTTATTTTTCATTCCTCTTATCGTCTCTGAGTATGTTCATACTTATATTTCTTAGACTTCTTTTTATTATTATGTCCGTCTTCCGTAGGTGATGTGGACTGTTTCTCTTGTCTGCATCGTCTTCATATTGAGACTAACGGGAGGGTTTTGTGAATACTTCATCACACTTGGGAAAGGAGTGGTGTTTCTTGTGGTGTACCCTAGAATCGAATACCAGGGCCAGGTACCACCCCACCACACCTAGAGCCAGGTACCAACGCTCCGCACTAGGGCAAGGTACCGCCCCACCACGCCAGGGCCAGGTACTGCCCCAACACACCAGGGCCAGGTACCACCCCGCACTAGGGCCAGAGAAAGCAATGATCCAGATATTGTAAACCGACGGACCAGGGTATTTACCCCTCGGGTGGCTCAAAGGGACATCTCCCAATCATTCCCCCTTCTCCCTGGGCGTGATGCAAGGGGCTGTGACCTTCAGCTAAGGGGGTCGAAGGGAGTTTAGGGGGGGGGAGAGGGGTGTCGGCGGGGATTGGGGGCAAGTGGGGGGGAACCGGTGAGAGCGGTTCCACGCGCAGGTTCTGGGAATTTGATCAACTGACTCATGGCATGACAATCACAGCTCTCTCTCTCTCTCTCTCTCTCTCTCTCTCTGTTATCGGTGAGCCATGCGGATGTTGGGTTCACCCATTTAGTCAGCCGAGCGTTGTTGAATCATACGCCGGTGGGGTCACCCGGCGCATGAGTTAAGCCTTGAGTCAACCCATCGATACCGTGACTAAGAATGTGAAGGAATGAGTCAGTGGTAAAGGTCGTAACCCGCTACTGTTCACCCTCGTGAATAAAAGACAAAGTTTTAAAACCCATGAGTACGATGACTCAACCCCCCCCCCCACACACACACACCTTGGGTAAAACGACTTTGTGAGTACGACGACTTGAAACTCACGTGAGTACGATGACTCATCTCTGCGGGGACGACGGCAGAAGTCGCCATTTTACTCAAGGGGATTAAGTAAGTCATCACACTCGAAAGGGGTTGAGTACCTAAGACGATGGGTCACGTCGTCGTCCTATTCACAAGGGGGTAGGGAGAGTCGAGTACTGAAGGTGGGTCGTACTGAAGGGCGGCCGGGGGGGGGGGGATGGTGAAGTCGTCACACTCACGTGGTTTTTAAGTCGTCGACGTATTCGGGAGAGTTAACATTGGAGGGAGGGGTGGTGAGGGGGTCTGTCTGGCGTCTATAATTCTCTCCCCCATTCACACGAGTGTCGAATGAGTCATATTTCAACCTCGGTTGCCAGCTAGGCTGTTGTCACCCCCCTCCCTTTCCCCTCCCCTCCACCACCACCCCCAGGAACTAAGGCGGTGGGGGAAGGGAGGGGGGCAGAACCAGTGAATGGAGAACACCAGATGCTATACGTCACACGTAAACCGGACGTGTAAACCAACCAACACCCCTCCCCCTCATATGCTGGAAAAGTATGGTAGACTAGACGAAGAGAGGTAGGGGCGGACGGATAAGTGTTAGCATTGAGGGTGTGGTAGTGCGTTAGGTATACGGTGATGGTGGAATGTGGCAGTTAACACACACACAAACACACATACGGCCATTGATGAAAACGAGAATGTCGTCCCGATTACCCGAGTGGAAACTGGAGAGGGTAGTGTGTGCCCATGTATGTGTGTGAGAACCGAAGAGGCCCGCGCACGGTTTTATTAACAGACCCTCCCCTTCAAATGTGACTGTAGGTCTTTAGTCGTCAGACAGGCCGTCGCTGCTGGTATGCTATTATTATTATTAAACTTCCGTCTCACCGAGCTTTAGTAGATGGCTGAAGCGGTAAACCAAGCGGTGGTTACTGTGTTGGTGGGGCGGCGGTAAGGCAAAGGTATCAGCAACACAGCTGGTGTGGCAGTAGCAGTTATCATCAGCAGCACCAGCAGGAGAGATAGAGATAATATATATCCCGAGACGTCCATGGTATGAATGAGAGAGGGGCGCGCCCTTTTTGGTCACCACTTGACGCCAAGGGACCAAGGCTTTGCCGAGCCGTAATTATCTTTTGTCTTTTCGTGAAGAAACCGACTCGAGAATAAAAAAAATAAAGACGTAAATGGCGAGTCGGAATTGTATTATTTCGCCCGCGTCTCATGAGTGTCACAAGTGTGTGTGTGTGTGGGTCTGTGTACTACGAGCTGAGGAGGAGAGAGAGCGGTGTAACTCGCCTATTGGCTGGTGGGGGTAGCGGTGGGCGGAGCCAGCAACAGTCACTTAGGCAAGGGACTGCAAGCAGAAACTTTTTTCTCTCTCTCGATATTGAGCAATCCTGGCATATTTGCTGGACCATTCACCTCCAGCGGCTGCTGCTCTTATCCTCGTAGACACAACCGAAGCACAAAACCAACCTGAAGTACAGTTATGACATCTTGAGGAGTCGTTAGTTAATAAGAAATCAGTAACAGTCCAAGACATTTATTGATTGAATATTTCTTCCTGATGATGAGATATATCCCTGGCTTGTAAATCTCATATTTTTTTTTCTTTGAGTTAAAACATATAAACCGGATGTTATTAGAGCAGCCAAAACTTCACCCTGTGAGGGTGGGGGGTTAAGCCTTTCGTAAATGACCCCCCCACCCACGCCATGCAAAACATGATCATTTTAAGCTATGATTCCATTGCTGTCGTCGTCGGTCGCTGTACAGAGCTGGCTAGGCTGCCCGTAGTGGCGATGTGTGTGTGTGTGCGTGTGTGCGCGCCCAACCTTGTGGCCGCACCGGTGGGCCGGCGGGCGGGAGGGCGGGCCGCCTCCGCCCACCTGCACTCCGCCACACCTGTGCCACCAACTACGCACTTCGTGGTAGGGACACGCACCACGGCCTCGTATCCTCACTCACGCTCTCTATATCTGGCAGCGGATCTCTGCTAGGAAGAATGACGCACACACACACACACACATACTTGATCGGTTCCCGGGTTAGGAACAGAGGAGGAAAGGCCGCATCCGCTCACATCCATACACGAGCTGACATGTGTAATGCACTGAAACCACATTTCCCTATCCACCACATCCAAGGCCCCACAGACCTTTCCATGGTTTACCCCGGATGCTTCACATGCCCCGGGTCAGTCCATTGGCAGCACGTAGACCCCAGTATACCACAACGTTCCATTTCACTCTCAAGGTGCACGCCTTTCACCCTCCTGCATGTCCTACATTACGCTACCGTCTTCTCCAGTGTCCCACACTACCGTCCTCTCCAGTGTCCTACATTATACTGTTCGAAACTCTGTCCTCCCACACTGTGTATACACACTCTCGCCAGAGTTCCCTCCCTCACTGTTGTACTGTCTGGTTTTATGGTGTTGCACAACGCGACCCATGTGCACTGTTGTCCCACAGCTCATCCCTTCAGCGTCCCACACCAGCTACAGTTTCCCGCAACTTCTCCTCTCCCTTCACTGTCCCAAGCCGTCTCGTCCTGTACTGTCCCTACTCCACTTAGACTGTCCCCTCCCCGCCAACGCCCCAACTTCCTACACCACCCCCTCCCCTACTTTGTCTTCCCGTTCTGTCGTCACATCAACTACCATATAAAGTCTCGCTGAAGATTGTGTGTGGTACACGCCTTGTCGAGAGTGGGCGCGGATGGCTTGGGGAGAGAGAGAGAGAGCAGGGCGTGTAGGCATGAGGCTTGTGGGCGGGCGGTTGACAAGTGTTGGCGGGGCGTGGGAGACAGACTGGGTCAAGGAAGACTTGTGGAACAACGCGTCATCATTATTGCCTTTCACATTATTAGTGTTTAATCTGTGTTTAGTACGGTGAATCACAGTGTGCTAAGGGATAGGCAGGCGTGTGTGTGTGTATGTGTGTGCGTGTGTGTGTGTGTGGAGGGATTCACTTGTTGCATCGCTAATTGGATGCTGCCGCCATACATGCAGCAAGAGCTTGTTTGGTCACACAATTATCCCGAATGCCATAAAGGAAATTTTTGCAGGTGTTATAGGGTGGTGATTTACAAAGTGGCTTTTGGATTTAAAACGACCCCAATGCCTGTCAACGATATAGGCCTTATATATATATATATATATATATATATATATATATATATATATATATATACTAAGGCCAGTGGGACTAACATTCACCCGTTGCTCGTTTTCTGGCAGCTGTGAAAAAAAGTTAGGGATTTTATATACATATGACGATCACTCTAAAACTAGTCCGTTATAATTTTACGAAAGCGTTATCACACTCGAGTGAGAGGTCAGATTAGTTTCAGGAAACTAAATTATAAACTACTGAAGTGCGATTACCCCATATATATATATATATATATATATATATATATATATATATATATATATATATTAGCAAATAAGACCTTTTAAATTTGCAGAGAGTGAATCCACTGCTTTCTCATTCCGGAGTAACTGTAAACCTCCCTTATCAGGTTAATGCAAAACAATAATTGTCACTCAAACGTCGTCCAGGGCTCCGCTCTCCGTGAGGTTAGGGTGAGTGATCTCAATACACGACATATATTTTTTTTGTGTGTGTGCGAATGGTAATATGGTAGTTCCGGCCGCCGTACATGTTTATGGTTGTGTGGTGAGCAAAGTAGGTAGGTACCTTCACTTTTCCTGTAGGGGTAGTGAGTCATGAACTGCTGCCACAATGTCCGTCCGAGTAGGCAACATTAATTTACTCTCTCTCCCGGGTCCCTGCTCCACCAGATATCCATGAGTACCACCGGGTGGGTACCTCCCCCCTTCCCACGTTCCGTAGCCCCAGGCTGATGTTATCGTTAGTGTTATAACCAACGGCTTCGTCGATGTCATACAAGTGACATACCAGTTGGAACTTTTACTAACCCCTCCGTTAATAAAATCGTCAAACAAAAAAGTCCAAAAATGTGTATTTGTTATATGGACACAATTTACGGGTTAAAAGGCCCTCTTTAAAGACCGTGATCCCTACCTAGCGTAAAACATGCAGACTAACCCAGCCCGCCCGTAACCTTTTAAAGGCCCAGCCGTGTAACGTGCATACTCTACACACGTGTAGATGTATGTATATGCAGGCCCAGCTGTCACTCCCACTAACGGTTGCAATCCATCCCAGGAGTAGTACATTAAAACGACTGATACGTTTGTATTTGGTGTAGTGATCAGTAAAATCCCGTTTCCGATGCGTGTGTATGTTATGCAGCGAGACCGGCCCGTACAGGATTTCCTGGTTTTAGCGAGTTACCGGCGGCGATACAGTACGTTCTGTCTGTATTGAGTATTCATCACGCGCTTTAAAAAAAAAAGTATTTGTATTTCCCGTAGAGATAACATTACGTGTTATTATGTAGGAGTGGCCGGGGCTGTGCCGCCGTCACGGTGGTGGAATGCTGTGACGGGGACTCGGATTTGCCAAGTGGAGTCTTTCGTTCTCTTTACCCAACACGGCAACGGTGACGTCTCGCTTACCGGTAGTTGTTTCTCTCTGTCGAATTTTTGGTGAATCATTACGAAATGGATCCTTACCGAAACCAGGATATGATACGGTATCGTTAATGTTAAGCAAAGGCTGGTTTGAACTGGGAACACGCCTTTCCGGTTCCGTTTCGTTTTGATGTGCTGTCGAGTTGGGGCGGACATTTTTCCGTTGATCCAAATTTGATTAAGGCTTAGCCTTAGAGTTCTGCGTTTGAATTTCTTCGCTTGAGAGCATCACATCAAGTAGATTTTTTTTTTTTTTTTCGAAAGGAAAGTATGCGCGAAAACAGTAAGCCTTAGTGTTGATGGCCATTACCCAGCATGGCGGCGCGAAACCTGTTCGCTTTGTTGTTACAAAATAACATATGTTCGCTGATAATGTCTTTAGTATGTCTTTATGAATGTATCTTGGTTCCTGAAGAAGAAGAAAAAAATTTCATGCGTTGCTGATGGTTGGTTAGTTATTAATTCGAGATTGTGTTAATTTTATGAACTCAACAGTTTTCTTCTCATAAAGATGCGGTACATTTTAACCATTGTGGTCTCTACCCCAACACTCTATAAGCTTCGGAACTCTTATATTTCTTCCATGATCTTCGGTGTATTTGTTCAGCCCCTTTTTATATTGTATTTAATCCTTGGCCTCGACGGAAGCCTTTATCCTGGCCGTAGCCTTCAACAGAGAAAAAAATCACGTAACTTAATTAAGATCTTCTAGTTTTTTTATTAGTATTGAACTGGCTGCTGGCTCAGGACTTTTTTTGTACACGTAATTCACCGATGTATACTCACAGTGGCCGGGGTTGGGTGGGGTTTGTATGTCCTTCTATCTAGGGGTTGTTTCAGGAGGCACCTGAAGAGTTCAAGCAAGTCGCCTAGTTTTTTTAGTGGGGGACCACAAGGAGTGACCAGTCTACTGAAGGCGGGATGGAAAGTGATTTTATTAATTCAGATTCCAGTATTGGAATTTCGTAGGACTAATAAAAATGGTTATGTCAACAGCAGACCTCCTTGGTGCAGCGGTTAGCGTTCTTGACTGTGACGCATTCACGGGCCGCCCAGCCCAGGGTTGAGCGCTTAGGTTCGAATCCTGGTTTCGGCAGTCGGTCCACAGTCAACGCAGCTGCTTTAATGCAAATCTTTTCTGCAGTAAGGGCATATTAAGAGGGCTATTTATCCTCCATAATCCCAGAAACAAAACTTCAGTGTGTGTGTGTGCATCATTAACCAGTACGTACCTTCCTGCATTTACCATTCTAAGCAGAGAGGATATGTTAGTATAACTCTAATACTCTGATGCAAGCAACTGGAGGAGAGAAAGAATCCTTAACACTATAGACGGACGTCGGCCGGCCTACCCCAAAGCTGTTGTATTGGATGGCTTTCACGGGCCGAAGCCTAAAAGTACTGCCTCCCTCCAGTGGTAAGGGAGGCGACTTAAGCCAGACCACGGCGTATTTCTTCACTCCTTCCGGAACTCTCTACATTTATGAATAGGAAGCAGAAAAGCATCAAGCAGTCACAGTCACTGGTTAGCGATGGACCTCGGTATCACCGCCAGACACCCTTTGAATATCTGGTTTTGGGACGTGTGACGAACACCGACTCTCAGCCAGCGAACCCACGGAGTTCGTTGGAAAGTCGTTTGTGATAACACGGGAGAGCCACACCACGGAAGATCTTGACGAGGCTACTTACTTGATAAGGGACGGTGCTTGTGATCAAGTTAGGCTCTTAGTCCACATAGGTGGAAACTGAGTAAAGCAGGAGGCTTCTCAACCCCCCCCCCCTAATATGGAGACAGGATAGTAAAGCAGAAGGCCCCTCCCCCCCCCCCCCCCCACCAAAGATGGAGACAGGATAGTAAATCGGTTCTTGTGGCAATATTTATCCTATCTGTATAAACATACAAATTAGTTACGCATGGTAACTCTTGTATACCCGTTTAATTATAAAAACATTGTTGGTGGTTGGTTGCATGACCTAACTTAACACACTGCGTACGGATTTGAGGACATTTTCTTCAATGGACCGCAGGAAATCCGGACAGACGGATACCGTGCATGTACCCACATATATTTATTATTATTATTATTATTATTCACCCCGGCATCATGGTTAGGCTACGGGTGATGACACTAGTTCCCCGTAGTCCTGTATCCGACCGCATCGCTGGTATGTGCGCGCATGAGACACGCCACCTCCCTCACGCGTGCCAGCATAGGTGTGTAATCAGGCCCTGTTTGCTTGCCCTATACCCAGGGTACAGCGGCTGGGGGCAGTCGCTCGCCTTTCGGTGTCCGCTTTAAGCAGCTGAACCGTAGCTGAATCAATACTACTAGTGCGTGCGCGCGCACGCACGTACCCAAGTAGCGGAAAGCGAGCGGTTAAGCCTCGAGGTTCACATTTCCCGCGGTGGGAACACTGAAAAAACGTGTCGCCTCCAGTGTTCAGCATCTAGACGAGACAGCGGCAGTCAGTAACGTCAGGTGCGTTAATGATTGGTAACGTCAAGTGATATAATGACAATCAGTTCGTCAAGGGCTGTCAAAATGCCGTAGGCGATATGGGTTTAAAGTAATTTTTAATTTTGTTTTTAGATGACATACAATTACACACAGATGTACTACTATTAAGCTATAGGCAGAAGCACGGCTGATAACGGAACCTTTGACAGCAAAGGGAACAGCGCGGATCCTCTACTGTTATGTCTTTCACGCAAAGTATTTTCTTTTTACTTGGACGCCCAAAGAAATATATGGGGGGGGGGGAGTGCAAAATATATTTGCGCAATGTAGGGAATTTCCATTTTATAAAGTGTAAGTCAGCAGGCTGAAACAAGACCTCACCAGTAACCTACATCCTGTGTCATGTTCTGAAAGCTTGAGAATGTGACTTACCGCAAGCACGAATTTATATAGTACTATTACCCTCTCTCGCCTTAGTGTGGTAGCGCCAAGAAAAGGTGCCTTGATCCTTCGATGGGGAAAAATCCTTGATCATTATGATATTTCCCCTACCCTAACTGACCATCATGATACTTTCTCTAACCTAACTGACCGTCATGATACTTCCTCTACCCTGAGTAATAGTAACACCTCCTTTACTCTAACTGACCGTTACGGTAACTTACTTCCACCATCTCTGACCGTTATTATACCTCCTCTGACCTAACTGACCGTAATGGTATATCCTCCACCCTGACTGTAATGGTAACTCTTCCATCCTAACTGACCGTTTGATACCTGACCTTAACTGACCTTTTTTTTCTTGTGTTCGTAATTGCTGAGCATCCTGTGATTGTGTTCTGATGTGTCGTGTTAGCTTTGCTTTATTTGCCTTTGATGGGGCAGATGACCAACCAGGTGAGGCTTAGTACAAGACGATATATTGTTGTGTGTATATATATATATATATACCTTGTCTAGATCCGGTACCAGTTAATATTTTATGTTGGATGTTCAAGGGTGTGGCGATTATGCCAATAAGTCGTGTATGATTAGAATAGTAGTTCTGTATAGTGAGAGTAACTAACTAATTGGTCATTAAGACGAGGGGAAGGTGCTGGTTGAATTCGTGTGTATGTTGTGGGGTCGGCAAGGTGACGGATGCAGACATTCCATTGTGCGTGAACCAGGTTTCCAGTTGTGTAATGTCTCTTGCCCAAAAATAACGGAAGGATGAATGTTGGGTTAATGTCCAAGGTTAAATGCGAGACCGAAGACTAGTGTGTAGTCTGGGTGAGCCTTCGTTACAGTTGTGTTAATGCAGCTTTGCTTGCTTGTCTTGTTACTTTAAGGCGACTGGTGCACCTTGAGTAGTGTCTGTTAGAGGTGAAAAGGGAGTGACTGAAGTCTTCGGCGGGGTTGCAGACGTTGTGCTGTGTAAGCCATGTTCCAGTTCTGAAATTTTGTTTTGCATGTTTGCTGCTGCTTCTGCAGTATGAGGGTGCTATCATGCAAGGTCGTTTGCACATGAGAGTAGCATATATATATATATATATATATATATTTATACTTGATCGCTGTTTCCCGCGTCAGCAAGGTAGCGCTAGGAAACAGACGAAGAAAAACCCATCCCCCGCATACACACATATATACATACATGCACACATATGCA
>JAYMFT010039040.1:0-15686 GCA_038088735.1 Panulirus argus | reverse complement strand
GAGAGAGAGGGGGAGAGGGGGAGAGGTGGGGGTGGATTAGTCCTCCTGATAAGGGATTCCACTAAATTCCAGGAAATGTAGTAAACAGTGCCTTCAGACAATACATAAAGGGGAGGTTTTATGTGGGCATGAATTCATTATAACATTTTTAGTTTACAATTCCCAAAATAACTGCAATGAAGCAAAACAGATGCATACAGAAAATAATGAAAGAACAATAAGGGTGGTGAAGGAAGCAACAAGACTTCCTTCTAGGAGATGGTAAAATACTGATAATGGGGGATTTCACTTACATGTAAAAGGGCATACAAGAACCAAGGGAGATGATATGTCATCTCTACTTGACCTTATCTTTACACACTGTAACATGGATATAAAACATATGAAGTATGATGCTCCTATTGGATAGTGATCATGAAATGCCTATTATTTCTATGTATGGTAGCGAAGAATGCAAGATGGGGCTCTAAGTGAATTAAAGATGAGGTACCCCCATGGCAACCATATGGAACTGATCAAGTTCTTTGAGAGTACTGATTGAGAGAAGGAGTTCTACATAAAACTGGGGACCAGTGCTATTAAAGGTCCCATGATATCTACATTGAAGGGGTCAGAACATGCATACTTCTGATGGACAATATGGGAGGAGGATCAAAATGGAGAAATATGGTTAAATTAGAAATGTCATGAAATGAGAGTGATTAGGGACATACTATGGAGGAGATATAAAACCACTGCAGCCAGCCAGCATTTGAAAGATACAGGAAAGTAAGGAATGAGTACTGCAAAATAAGGAGGAAGGAGCAGAGATTTTTTGAAAAAAGCATTGCGGAAAAGGCAAAAGACAATCCAAAATTTTTATATAAGTTTATCACGAACAAATTCTCAATGAAAGAGTAACTAATCGGGCTAAGGGACTCGGAGGGAGGAATTTTTGAAGATGAGAAAACATGAGGGGTCTAATTATAAGTTCAAATGCCTTTTCACCGTGAAGGACAATAAAACACCAGCATTACTAAGGAGAAAGGGAGATGAAGTCTCGTTATATATAGCAATAGACAGAAATGGCATAATTAAATCAGGTTGTTATAACAACTTGATGCATATAAAACCCATCATGTGCTGTAAGAATGTGTTGAGGCTCTAGCTAAACCACTAGAAATGTCATTCAATAAGTCATTAGTGGAAGGTGTAGTTCCAAAGATGAGGCGAAGGGCAAATGTTGTGCCTATAATCAATATGAGAAAGGGGACTGGAAAACTACACTGAACAACTGGCCAGTCGCACTAACAAGTGAGGTTTCTAAAACATTGGAAAAAATAATATTAAGGCAAATGAATGACTAGTGGCAAAGGAGAAATTTCAACTGGGAGAAAATATGGTTTTGGGGAAAGGAAGTCATGCATAACCAATTTACCTGATTTCTATAACAGGGTAAACTCCAACTTAGATCAAAGAAAGAGATATGAACAATGTGTGCTCTTAAAATGCGAGAAAGCCTTTGACAAAGTTCTCAACAGAGGTTAATTAAAAACTAAATATACAGGCAGGAATATGGGGTTTGCTCCTTCACTGGACAGAATACTACCTAGAGTATTACCTTACTAGAAGGGAGCAAAGGACAAAGGTAAGGGGTGCATATTTAAAATGGGATGGGGTTACAAATGGTGTGCCACAGGGCTTGGTTTTGGGCCTACTGCTATACTTGGTGTATATAAATGACTTACCTGATGAACTGGAACCATATCTAAACAACTATGTGGATGTTACCAAGATTAGAAGGGAAATAATGTTGATGATTGCACCCGCCTACAGGAAGACCCGAACAAACTCCAAACCTGGTCAGATAATTGGATGCTGAGCTTCAGTCCAAGTAACTGTTGTGAGCTAAATGTTGTCAAGTGTTACATATGACGAGGTGCAATTGTAAGTTTGTGGATAAAATGCTAGTAGTCCATGCGTGAGTGAGGCAGAAAGAAAAGACAGCTACCTGGGTCAGAGCAGTGCAACTTGACAACCACTGAATTGCTGGTTCACTAAGAAGCTGTCACTAATCCTCCTGATACCCAGGTAGGTAGAACTGGTAATATACCTCCCTGGATGTTGGCTGCCTACCAGCTACTACCTACTTTATGACTTATTTCTTTTAGTGGAAAAAAAGTGAGGAAAGAAGAGATTATTTTCACAAGATATAAATCTTATAATCAGATAACCCTAGGATCCCTATTTTCTCTGGATATGTAGACATAAACATCTGAAGATGCAATAATGGCCCTTCAAGAGCATTTTGAGCAGCCAATACATCTTCACAAGACAACAAGGTATTACCCATTTCAAGTACTAGAGTAGTGTAACACACACTACAACTGTATCTTTCCTTGTTGAGCATTACTACCTTTTTTAAACTTCAACATGATATAGGGATCTATAATATCCAGAAAATGACTATTTGCACTGGAGGAAGGAAATCTCGGACGTGGCCATCCATATTTCCTAAAGAAATATCCTTTCTTTAAACCAAAGATGCTATTTCTCTTTGGAGAGGACCATATCTAAGTTTAAGGTACTTTATAAATCAAGAAGAGGTACAGTATTAGCATTTTTTCATAAAAGACAATCACACCACAGACAAGGAAGGAATCAAATGATGAAATATATAAATAATAGAGGAGATAATGACCCACAGCTACAAGCTAGAGAGATGAAAAGTCAGTTATGAGCTTGTGAAAGCATGTTCTTTGAGCAAAAAATCTTCAAGTGCCCTTCATCCACGTAATTCTATAAACCTGTCAAAGTCATATGACAGACATCAGTGATATAAGTAAACACAAAAACAAATGCGGCAGTCATACTGAATGAACATAAAAAGTAAATACACTGTGCCCTGCTGTGCCCTATCCATGATGTTATACTGCCATGCTTCCCCATTCAGCTGTCTATGACACCAGTCTTGATCCTTTTAAGGCTACTATATGTTGAGTTGGGCACACCAAGAGTAAAGGGTAATACAGGATTCTACCTCAACAACAGGCTTTTCACAAATTCAAGGCTGAATATCTGAGTACAACATCACTTGCCCTTCACTCATGTAGTCATATCACAGTGAACTAAAAGGGAGGAGGCTCTGCTTGGCAGGAGAAAACCCTTTGGTAACTAGCAGCAGAAAATGTCTCCAGTTACTCATCTCCTGAAAATGAATTTTTAGGAGACCCTTCTCTCACTGAAGTATCAGCAAAGTCCAAATTTTCCCTGAAGATAGGAAGTGTTTAATGGTTTTGCCAAACAAATGTGAAAAACGAAAATCTATTTGATCCTGGAAACTTTTTCCTAGTTCAAGCACTATAGAGTAAATCCCTAGTTGACTGATTTTAAGGTTCTTCGAGTTCATCATAAACTTTTTACTAAAAACTGCTTTATCTGAAATGAAGCAACTTAACAGAAAGCAAAAGCAACAGCCTGCAGTAAAAAGTTTCACAAACTGAATAAACTTACTCAATAACCTCCATACAGAGTCATCCTTACTATAACAACTCTATATCACTTCTAAATAAAAAAAAAAACTGTGACCTTTCTGGCCCCTGAGAACCAGATTCTTTTAGATAAAGAATTCTCAAAAGACTAACTGTAACACATCCCATACCTTAGCAACTAACTAACATGCACTAATCTTCTAACTAAATGGAACTCCCATGGATTCTTTGCATTTTTCCAACTAGTTTGGGAACCATGGCTGATTCAAGCAAATGGAAATGATCAACACAAAGTGAGTTACAGTTCAGTACAACTGAAAAGACTAAAATGCTGTAACATGGATAAAACCACTGGTTCCAGCCAAAATTGAATTCATGTCATTACATTCACCAACAGATCTGGAACAGAAGACCATTAAATAAAAAATCTGTTATCAGCCACCAATGCAACCAAATTCAACTTTGGACTGATGCTGAAATGATCAGATTCGCATGACAGAATAAATAGTCTAGTCAGCATTCAGTCCTTACCTGAATTACTTAAGAGAGAGCATCTATCCTGCTATCCAGGGATCCTTTAATATGGAATGCTGCTCAGAACATATGTTTCTTGTATCTGTTGAGACATGACATCACTGGCAAGTTTTTGAAAAGCATAAACACTGAAATACCTTCTTTTATCTTATCTCCTTATGGGTGTAAACTGTCAAAAATTCTTATGTACTGATTTTAGCAAGACCTGAGAATGGTAAAAGTTTTCTGAGTAACTTGTCTTCATATCTATATGGAACTCCCATCATTTCATGAGGGGAGCCATGAAAATATTTACCAATGCTGGAGGTTCATTCCTCTTAATACTGGCTTAATCCTCTCAGCTGTAGCCAACCTTAACCATCTGGCCTGACTTTAGATGATGGAGAACATCTTTTTCTCTTCCGCTCAAATACAGCCATCTTCCTTATAATGATGATTCATACAACACTTCAGTTATAATATTTGTGAATTAGTGTACAAACTCATATTACAGAATGTAACCCCTGGTAGTTGCAAAAGGTGTGAAGAAAGATTCCTTCATATTTTCAACATATAAAATATTTTCTTCCTTTAACCCCTCCCTGGCAGCAGAGTCAAGAGACTGAATAACCAATAAAAAAATCATCTATATGCAGACACAACTGATAATTATCAAAAAGTATTAAAGTTCCAAGACATGTCTAGAGCTATCATTTTCAAGCACAGTTAATAATTAAACCATCAATATAAAACAAAGTGCCATACAGTGGACAAAAATGTGCAGAGTGGAGTCGTTCCTCAACAGAAACATGGAACATAACTGAGATGGGTCATCTTCCAGCAGCCCTTACGCATCTCAAAGATGCCAAATGGTATAATGGATGAACAATTTTAAGTTTACAATGAACAGAAAAATTCATATTTACTTCCTGTCACAAGAAACTCCTCTATCTCTTCTATCTTTAAGAGGCCTCCAAAGCACTCAGGAAGCTGGCCAGGTCCACCAGGCAAAATCATACGTTATCAAGAATAGTGATGCTGAGTGTGCATCTATGTGGGATCAGTGTATGGTAACTGAGCGATAAAAATTAAATGTCTTTATTCTTTATTGTGGTAGATGCATTGTGGATATGATAGGTCTTGGGATATGTTGAAATCTACCTATCTATCTATATCTCTGATGCTTGTTCCAAATGGAACTCCCTCAAAGGGGTGGCCAAGGCAACAATGTTTGTAATATTGTAGGCAGGGGAGATGTCCAGAGTGTAGACATTTAAGTGTGACTTGTGTTTATCTGGAGAGTCTGGTTTCTAATGGATGAATATCTGGTCGGGTGAAATTTAAGACAGTTGGGAGAGTAGTTGTTTAGTACTTGTTGGGTTGACTGTCTTGGGAGAATAGTTATTTAGTATTTGTTGGGTTATTTCAAAGTGGATGTGTTTTGTTAGTGTTACATTTTCTAAGAGAGAGAGAGAGAGAGAGAGAGAGAGAGAGAGAGAGAGAGAGAGGGAGAGAGAGAGGAGGAGGAGGAGGAGGAGGAGGACTGTGAGCAGAGGCTTCCAAAGTGTGAAAGAGGGGTAAGCATTTTGTTTCTACTTGGGGTTGGTGGTTATTCACGGAATAGTTTGGGTGGGAGGGGTCTAGTGTAGCTGCATAGAACTAAGTGCTCAGCATGTTGAGGTGAGATTTTATTGGAAAGATCATTGTTTCATTGTGTAGGTGATGAGTATTTGCGGTTGCTAGAAAGCCAGGCAAGTGAGGTATACTTTGGAGTGGAGTGGATGAATTATATGTAGGGGATGGTGTGGGATTACTTTTTTTTGTCCAAAGCTGGTACCAGTTAGTTTTCTGAGAACATTTAATATGTGTTGTTTTTATGTTTAAGTTTTTAGGGGTGGAGAGTGAAAGTTATGTGTGTATTGTATACAATGCCAAGAATAGTTAGTATTCTGTTCAATGAGAGTGATTGTCTATTTAAGGTGATTAAAAGTTGTGAGCTGGATTCATGTCTGACTGGGGTTACAAGAGTGACTGAAGGTTTCTGTGCAGATACAGACACTATCAATAACCTAATCACTGAAAGGTAAATTGAAAACTGGTACTCCTTCCTCATCACAAGTAACCACAAGACCCACATCAAACAACTCTGGCATATATTAAAGAAGATCCTCACTTAACTAACTCAGCCTCTAATCATGAAGCATTCCTGACCTCTTCTAATGACATCCCTTCTCCCAAAGAACATCCAATCATGCTCATGAGACACTACTTAAAAATCAGCCACAAACCAACATCACATCTAAACAGGAAAATCATAAAAAATCCATAAAATCCATCCAGAAACAACTGCCCATCCACCCTTCTCTCCCACCGACAAGAAATACAATCAAAACCTTAAAGAACTCTCCTGCAATAGACCCTGACAACATATGAAACTTTCACTAAAAGCACTTCTGCCCAATTGCATTTCAAGTACATACAGACAACTTCACTCACTCCTGGCTACAAAACAAAATCCCTAACATATGGAAACTTGCCAACATAATACCAATCCTAAACCTTCCAGACCACCAAACTCTCCCTCCTCCTACTACCCTACATCACTTCTGTCTTCAGTATTCAAACTCTGAGAAAATCTGATCAGTAACAGAATCTAACAAACATCCCACTCTCATCGACTAAACATGGCTTCAGACCAAACTGATCTAAAACCACTTTAAACAATGACTTCACACAACATATCCTAGTGGCTTCAACCAAACAACTCCTCTCCTGCACAGTACTAGTGGCAATAGACATCAAAACAGAAACCAACAATGTCCCCTGATACAACCTCACATAATATACACTTGACACCACCCTCCACAATGAAGACAAAAAGTGGTTGGCTAATTTCATGGAATGCCACTATGGCAATCACTAACAATGGATTCATTTATAAAACACTTAAACTCTACCATGGAGTTCCCTTTTAAATCTTTTCCTAGACAACCCATATTCTTTCTTGAAAGAAAGAAAATGTGTCTACAAGCAAAATTTAAAGACACACTGGCAGGGTCCAGTTCACCTTACAGACATCTTTCTTTTCTTTCTTGTAATGTCAAACCTCCCTAAAAGGCTGGGTATGGTTGACCTAGGAAAACTAGTAAAGTGACCAGTAAACTAACACAGATGGTTTTATCAATATTTCTGGCTTCATCAGCTTATCAGTCACCCTAATGATCTTCCTAGGTAAACCAGACCCAGCTTTTTTGGGGGGAATGACTTTAGAATGGAGAGAGAAAAAAAAAAAATGTCTGGATGGTGAACTAAGCCCTGCCAGTATAACTTGAAGTCTCATTTGCAGACACTTTCTTTTTTCTAAGAGAGAATACAGGCCATTTCTTCCTAGGACAACTTGATAGTACCAACGGTTATTTACTGGCAAAGAAAAAAAATCATCCGTAACAGAAATATTGAAATACTGTATTACTAAACACAAATAAAGTGTACGAAAGTTGCATCCCTCAAGTCTTAATACTACAAGATAATTGAGGCAGCAAACCAAGTTAGGCTGACTTCTAAGACTGCACCATGCTGCCAGACATATGATATCCCCACTATATGCAAGTACTAGGATTTGTTCCACAAATAAAACCTGATACATGAGAGCCATTTTATATGATAATATTTCTTTTTTTTTCAGATACTGTATTGTATTTTTAAACATACCCATCTCCGTTCTTAGAGACTGTGACCTCACTTCCCCCATGCTCTTCAATGCACACAGGACCTTTGTCTCCTCATTAACCCTATGCCATACTTCAGCCTCAACGGTTCCATCCACTACCATATCCTCTCATAGATATTCAAAACAATGCTTCTGACTGTAATGCAGCTCCAAAACAGAAACCCCATAAAAGAGGACCTAGGCTTAAACATATCAATAATATGACAGTAACAGATAATTTTCATAGATGTTAGTCTGCAAGCTTTTACATAATAGCACAAGCATAATTCTCAGCTAAGTTTCATATTTCGTACAGCATAAATTTTGTAGTTTCAAATGATGCAATGGATAAGAGACAGATTATAATTATTCATCCTCTTAACAGACCCTGTGAAACATTTGAACTTGATAAAACCTGGATGTCTTCAGTAGGTCTACGGGATTCTTGGTGAACTTTTTCTCATAATCCATATCCAACACCCGTAACAGTGTTTCCAATGCATTATGATGGTTAACTAAATATATAAGCCTTAAGCCTAAGTTTTATATATGTTAACTGTGCAATGTATTTTTCATCAAAAGCAATGTTTTCCTCCACAATTTGTTTGAGCTATATGAGAATAAGTGAATCAACTCATAACATTATAAGAAAAAAAAAATGGTGATTGAAAAAGAACATTATCAGTCATATATAATAACAATGTGTAATAAATTAACAACTTGTACTTACTGGCAGAAAAGGGAAGTGCTGAAAAATTGTCTCGAAGATCAGGAGCAGATGTTGAACCAGATATAACTGCTGTGGAAAAAACTGGAACAGCAGCAGCTGCTGCAGCAGCAGCCTTCTGTTGCAATCCAGCTAGGAAGGTCAGGTAGGAACTGAGGTGTCCTGGGATACTATGCCGATGCCGACGTATACTCTCTGGGGAATAATTGTATCTCTTAAAGTAATATGCAACAGTCCGTGATGTAAATGTCCTCAATAAGGGATATACACACTTTCTTAATATCTCCTAGATCTAGTGGAGTCTTTTTGTGTTTACTATAAAATCTTTTAGACCATATTGTAGTAGTTGAATCACATTTGCCGTAGCTTCTACTGGTAATCAGTATAGGTCAGGAAGTAAAAATTTATATTAGGAATATGTACAACAAAAGAGTGAAATTATATGAGTTACCCTACTTTGGGGTTATAGCAAACTGAGTGTTGTAACAGCTTTTTAGATGTAATGACAGACAAATAGAAATTTTATATTGTGGAAAAAGTGTTCTGCACTATAAGTGTACTTCATGTTTATGCAGGGTAGAAGCCTCTAACAGTCAGGTATAAAAGCTGAAGTTTACTGCCACAACTGACATGACCATGAACATGACAACAATACTGGAACAATAGATCCTTATGCTGTGCCACTGCTGAAGTGGATGGGAAAGTATAGGAGCATTTTTCTCAAATGTAATGATAGTTGCTTGTAATAAGGGTATTTCAGAATTAGTAATTCTATGTAAGCTGGTTCTTCCAAAGTTAGTCTAATGAGATTCTTAAGGTTTCAATATTAAGAAACCAATCATTATTTTGTGTTTATACTGAAAGTAGTTAAATTACCTAATGTTTTAGTATTTTCATGCAGTATATAAGTATATCAGAGAGCAGATCATTTTTACTCTGTACAGCCATTCACACTATATTTTGAAATATAAGTTAAAATGATAGAATCAGAGAATTTGTTTGAGGATGTTTCATGGACATTGTTATATGTTATTTTCAATTTTTTGTCTTTTGCTACCGTTGTCTGATTGGGTCACATGAACTGCTACTTCATTTACATTTACAATGAAATTTGCTTCATAGTACTATTTTGTTTGGATATAAGAATGTGCCACATAATCTTATAAAGCAACAGATGAACTACAAACAAATTAATAGATTTCTAAATTGTAAATAACTCATGAAGACTTTCTACTATCCTGCATATAATAATTCTTTGGCTAAATCAAGTTGTAATGATTTATATCAAGAGGAGAAGTAAATAAACTTTGGGAGCTCCATTATCATTTGGTCAGTAAATGCAAGGCGGGCTTTTTAAATGAGGCACATTTTTACTAACAGCTTACCTACAAGTGAAATAACTTGGTGATTATGTTCTCTCCCCATTATATGTCTGCTGCACTGGCTTGGCAAATGCAAGAAACATTCAATTAAGCTAGCATGAGCAGACTGTCAGAGAATAATTTATTCCTGAAAATAGGCTTTTCTTTACAATGGGTATTCTCAGGGAAGAAAACAGCTTTTATATCTATACATTATAGTAAGTTTTTGCTCAGCAAATTATTGAAATAAAAGCTTCCTGAAAACCTAAATTTGCATTATGGACTGGAATCTGGAAAATAAATAAACAAAGTGAAAATAGGACAGAAAATATTAAACATGAAGCCAATCAGGAACAGAAAATAATAAACATGAAGCCAATCAGTAAGTCAAACATGTGTGGTGTTTAATCTCCAATGTATCTCAATGCTCCTACCTGAAAAAAACAGAAGAACAACATGCTGTCAATTTAAATTATTTATATCAAATATCTATATTCCTCATCTTTTTATGAGAATACAAATCTACGGTTTTCTTTGTTCATATCAATACCTTACAGTTCTCATGTGATTACAAGTTAAGGCTACATTTCTCCAGTAATTTGCAGGTTAACAGTTTTATCAGATTAACAAATAAGTTTCCCCCTACAGTCTTTGATCTTGGGGTAACTATATGATTTTTAGGATACTGGTGTTAGTGATCTTACTTTGCTCTTTTTATGAAATGCAAGTGGGTGTGACATAAAGGTTACAAAAAAGAAAAGCTAATGACAGCATATAAATGCAAGAGTGAGAACCTTGGAAAGATGATGTGGGTAGTGGTGAAGGAAGTCTCAACAACTATAGTAATACAGTGGCAGTTTGTTAATAAGAATGAGCAGCACTGACCATCATGAGAGGCAAAATTAACATAAAAAAATACATCATTAGCAGGAGAACCCTAATGGGGGATGAGAGACAAAATTCTTTTCATCTCTTATAATCACAGGATTGGGAACCCTGCAGGTGAGATGTATCATGAGAACACTTACTGCATTTAATGTATGAAGTATAACAAGGATCACTAATTACATTCTGGCTAATGTTCATGCTGCTAATGAAGGTTACTTACTATACAGTCTGACTAGAAGAATAAGTTGCAAAAGTTATTATTCAAACATAAAAATATGAACTAGATCTCAAATAAACAATAAAACTATCTGGGATGTAAAACTAACTGGGATGTTCATGTTGGTAAAGGAGAGGGATATCTTGCTTTTAAATATACGGGATCAAATAATAAGAATGATCAACTTATCTTACCACTTCCTAGACTCCAGTCTTGAATGCAAAAATAAATAACAATAAATTGTTGGTTTCCACTGAAAGTAACGTATAAAAAACTAGCAAGCCAGAATAGTTATTAATCTTTAAATGATCTTCCTAAGGAGTCTGTTTTAAAACTTCTCAGTTAGACTTTAAAGTAATGAAGAAATAAACTGGCAAAATGAAGACAGTTTTACAATGAAGTCTAATACACTATGCATATTAATATATCATATATAGAATTCCTAAAACTCCAGCGTGTTAAAAGTGTACACTTAGGCAGACATCACTTGGTATTCTGCCTTAAATCAAAAAAAGAATCTTGGCTGACTTGATTGTACATAGAAATCAACTGGTTCATCTCAACTAAATGTAACGGTTAGAGGCAACAAAAGTGACTATGTAACATAGGGACCCATCA
The DNA here is from genome assembly GCA_038088735.1 of Panulirus argus. Taxonomy (NCBI): domain Eukaryota; kingdom Metazoa; phylum Arthropoda; class Malacostraca; order Decapoda; family Palinuridae; genus Panulirus; species Panulirus argus. Next base: position 4,183 of record JAYMFT010039040.1, on the reverse strand, counting down.
TAATGCAATGAAATTTGATGAAATACTCAGGTAAATCTACACCCTTTTAAGAAAACAAACTGCAAATTTCATGCATATATGAGGCATTTCAAGCAAGAACTAGACATGTGACAAAAGAAAAAATATCAGAAATACACAATTAAAATTTAGTAGCTTTGAAAAATTATTGTTTTCGAATTAATATAGGTATCTTAATAATATTTTGGTTTTTCTTTTCAGGTTTTAGCTTCTGACCTCTAAATTATAATGGTATAAAGGAAAAATAAATTCATTAACGATTATTAGCGAAAAATGCACATTGCTATAGGAGTATACAAGAAAAGAATGTGCATATCATTGTACATATCAATATTCTATATCAGTATGATAACTAAGAACAGAAATACAACTAAACCTCAAGATATATGGATTCAAGGAACCCAGTTTCCTGTACCATATTTCTGAATACATTCATCTGACTTTCCATCAATATTGTGTCTCTGTATGAGTTAAGAGTACAGTTTAGTGGGAAAATTATCTCATTCAGCAAAGAAATCTTATCTTCCCAGTTTTTAACTGAGAGAACTGTCAAACCTTACATTCACACCCAGTCTTTCCTATCTCTTTCTTCTCAGTAGACCATTGATCATCTACACCCTCTTCCTCCTCAATTAACCTTTTGTGTATTTACTGTTACTTATGAATGGTGGTGGTAGTGGTGATTGGTAATGGAGTAGATGGTGAAACTGTGGGCAGTTGGAGTTAATATCATCCCTAGCCATTCATTCCTTCACCTCCCTCCTACCTATGAAGGAAATACAACTCGAATTCTTATGTTCTAATAATGCTTATATCAATTCCTTAATACCTCCAGATGGATATTTATGCTAGCTGAGCAATGCTTCTAGATCACACATATTATTCTATGCCTCAATTTCAAGGCCATGAACCATGCCTGGGTGGTGGCTAAGGTTGTAATGTGCAAACATTTCTCCTCACAATCATCCTCCAGCCATGCCAATGAAAACATATATCTAAGTTTTCTAGGAAGGAAAGTGAGCAGTTTTTAGCTAAATTCAGAGGACCAGACAGATGATCCTAAGTTATAGGAAGATGATAATCTGTCTTTGGATTGTGTGGAGAGTGATTTTATGGGCTCTCAGCATCAAAAGATCACCAAGATGAGGCAGTAAAACATGTTCTAACAAAAGTGGAGGCAGTGTTGCTAGTGCCTGCCCAAACTTGACACCACTTTTTTGGTTTAGCTGTTATGGAAAAATTATCAATGAATGGTAGTGATTATAGCATTAAGATATATTTACTGTATAAGATAAATGTAACAATAACCAGTGATCAGCATTCTGGGGTAGGTAAAGTAAATGCAAAAAAAAATGCAGTGGCAACCTGCTTGATGCTTAGGTGTTACATTCACACTTTGTAGTGCATTGTGCCGAAACATCTACAGAACTTCTACATATTATTACAATGAGAGTAGCACATGGAACATGTTTCTGCTGTGATTTTTTTTCATTGTTACAGGAATCTTTGAAACTGTATAATTACATACATTTTCTAAACTTGAAAAACATGAATTCTGAGGGTTCAAAAGAATGACTTAGTGGGACACTAAGGAGTTAACATATAAAGCAAATTAATATTCTACTTTAGTATAACATATAGGAAAAGAAGTAAGACACATAAAGTAGTGGTGTTGGTGAAAGTGGAGGCAGAGATGTCAGTGTAGTGAAATGAGGGAGCAAACTACTAGGTAATATCGTCATGAAAATGCACTTTGTTTTGTTTGGAAAATCAGCCATTTAGTACATGCCAGTTTTCTGCTCGAAAGAGGGAAGCTTGAAGGATGGTATAATTAACACATTTCTGGACTCTCTTCACTTGTCTTATTCTTGCCTGAAGCACCTTACATGTCAGTTAGATGCTGAGATACATGTGTGGTAAGATTTCAGCATAAAACATTTAAGGTACAGATGAATGAAACTTGTGAATACTATACCTACACCAAGGTACAGTGCCTTAATTATTCATTTCACAGGAAAAAATTACTGCCTAATAATTACAATTAGCATTTCAAGCTAATTTCACTTCTTCCCTTTACTTCTTTTCTAGCTTGACATGAAGTCTACTGGAGATCATCATGCAATAACCACAAGACTAAACATTTCTCTGAAATACAGTTATGAATAAACTATAATATCACACTAAAGACTTAAGAATACCTATAGATTAACTTGGATTTTGCTCCTGGAAGTTGGTTGCTTGTGTTTCCCTAACATTAGCCAAACTATGTATTACTCAATGAGGAATTATGATATCAGAAAGATGTGAGAGGTGAGCAAATCACAAAATTAAATGGATTAACTCTTTAAACAAACCTTGTTGATCTACACTTGCTTGGAGAGCTTACATGGATCTACAATCTGTGCTCTTGTGCCAAGATTCAGATTTTACAAGTTGTAAGGTGGTGGCATGAGATGCCTAAGGCCTCTCTATACAACAGTTACATGACATTTTTAGGTACCCTTCTGCAATGGTGTGGTGATGATGTTACAGCTGACTGTTAAATGTAAATGAAATCAAGCGATGAAGAGTACAGAGTACAGCAATCAAGATGACAATAATTTTGATGATAAAAATCTATATGATGATGAACAGAATAAATGCATCAAAGCACTATATAAACGAGGTAGTGATAATTCAAAATGTGTTTATACCAGGCTCTGTTGCATTCAGTGCTATCTAAGTAATATTCTCCCTTCAGATCTTTTTTCTTCCAGGAGTCAGTGTAGGTCTATTTCATTTGTTTTTCTGTCGATGTCTTACTCTTAAGTGATATTCTATTATTTCTTAAGAGAGAAAATGTTTTCCTTTAAGTGAAAAACATTCATTTTTCAGAAGCACCAGGAAATCTATGTACCTCATTAAGGGGTTAAATGTTCTGAAATGGTTTTGACAAGTGGAATATATTCTAGATGATATGATGACAGAGAATGATGAAAGTAATGGTAAGAATCAGAAAGGAGGTAAAACCATACAAAAAAATGGATACACCATCTCAAACTAATAACCAAGTGTAGTGAATATGGTTTGTAGATGAAAACTGGAAGAAGGGAAAATACATGCAAGAATCACTGACAAACCAACACAGTCTACATATTATCAAATATGAAGCATGAACTGAAAAGTTTTAGGAGTCCTGATTCCCACAGTTTTAATAGACTTGAAGATATCTATGTTTCAGTTTCACTTGTTTTGCAGGAGTTAGTATGTTTAGATGCCTATTTGTGTTTTTGTTTTGTGATGTTAATACATTTCGGGCTCTCTGTCCCTGACATAACTAAAAGATGTGTGTATGAGACAGGTTTATACACTATACAAACACACAGTCAAATCTTCCTTTCACCACTTGAAAATTATGTCTGGGTTCTTTTTCCCTAGTCTTGATAAATATCTATAAATCCATACTTTCATATCTACCTGATTATATGCAATTCTCGTTTCCTTTCCAAAAATACATAAGCATCAACTACTCATCCATGTGATTTCCACATGGTATGATCCACTGGTAATATCATTTCTTATCTTAATAATGTTCTCTCTTCTGATAGAAACTGGGGTATCCTTTGTCATAACCCCTTATATTGAGAAGTTTTACAGGTCTGACCTTAATGCTCCACTCTTTTGGTAATTCTCCTTCAACTTGTTCTCTTATATCCAGTTTTCTCTGTCACCAGTCCAATTCATGTAATTGTTGAACTATCCCTCTTCTTATTTCTCTATCGACAGTGGTGCTCCTCTGGGTTTTATACTATCTCCTAGCTCTTCCTCCTTTTTATCATTGATCTTTCTTCAACAAGTTACCCAATTTCATTTACACTGATAGATCAACTCTACACTCATCCACTTTGAAACTAACTCTATCTTTTTTCACACCTTTGTATCTCATCTGATCCTGTCATACCTACTGTAAATTCAGATCTGGATGGGATTCCCCAAGTAGGGAGACATAACATAATCAACTATCATCTCTTTAAACCCACTTCTGTATTCTTGTTACTACAACTCCTAACATCCCAATTTTTCTTTTCTATGTTAGCTGAGATGGCACAGGCAGCTAAGGCCCTAATCAAAGCCATCCCATTAACGCTATATATATATATATATATATATATATATATATATATAT
>JAYMFT010039029.1:0-15686 GCA_038088735.1 Panulirus argus | reverse complement strand
CTTTCATTGTATGAAGGTCAGGGCAAAGTGAAAATGAAATCGAAAATGTTCGACAGGCTTACAGGTGAGCAAAATTTATCCTGTGAGGGGTTCCTGGTGACACTCTTGCCCTGGCAACACTATGGCCACCATCTCTGCTGCAAGTCTACAGGAATATGACTGACTAAACACTCTCATGATATCACATGATGATTGATTACAGTCTATGACTACTACTAAACAATTACAGATCCTGCTGAGTCATTACTTAACGATTACTTACACTGTCAGTCTATAATCTAATCGTTACACTACTAGGTTCAGTGTACATAATTACTTAAACTGTCGGTATACTATTAGATGATAAGCTATACTGCCAAACTACTACTTTATGGTTACTTAACTACTATCATACAAATATCTAATCATTCCTTACACTATGAGGCTACTGTCCAATGATTCCTTTAACTGACTTCCTGCATCTTATTGATTACTTATATCACGAGGCTTCTAAAAGATAATTTTTTAAACAACCAAGTCGTACTTAAATATCACTGACTTATGATCTACTCTTCTCCTACTTACATGATGGTCTTGGCCCAAGGATCATGAGCTTGCTACTTGGCGAACAAACTTATCACACAGCAATACTACTTATACTATTTCTGTTGATGTTCGTACAGTTATATGACAGAAACACGGAATCACTGATGGAAAAATGTTTTCTCTTCTTCTGGTGAATAACGATCCGTCAGTGGGACGCTTCCATACGCCACATTCGACCTAGTCCGCCAGACGCGTTGTCAACCAAGGTGAGCGAGCGGTCCAGTGGGGCTGCGCGTACTGTACACTTAGAGTTCACAAAACGTGAAGGCCATACCAAGGGAATGCCCAAATGTGGTCAGAGATTCATTAGAAAGGATACTTTTCAGTGTTTCTCAAATTTCTTCTTCTTTACTTCCATATCCATATACACTAAGGTTCGAGTGTCCTTTTTGTAAACGATGTAGTCTCCCTCACCAGTGTCTCAAGGCGCAGTCTCCCTTCCCAATGTGCGAGGCTAAGCGCATGCTGTTCTCCCCTTGAAGCAGTATGTAACGAGAGTGAACAAATATCAATCTTCAGATGAACACAAAATGATATATCTATCTATCTTCTTCAGCACGACGGTACGACCTGTGAGTATGATGGCCTGGTCTTTGACCTGACTCTCATAGGTCAAAGATCAGGTCAGCATATCCCAGAGTTGTACCGTCATATCCAAGGGTTAAACCGATAACCAACTTTCGTGCGCAATATTTCAAAATCACTTAATACAAAAAGTCCTTGACAGTGTTACCCTGGGGGAACGCATAACCTAGCCCCAGTCTCAGTCTCATCATTACTACGAAAATTACCGGTGTTAATTAACTAGTGAACAGAATCTAATGAATTGCATGAACACCTGAGAAGAAAATTATGATAAGAACGATAACCGAACAGGATATGAACACGAAGCCAGGAGTGTGTGTGTGTGTGTGTGTGTGTGTGTGTGTGTGTGTGAGGTCATATGTACACACGCTAGATGAGGTAACTTTCCAGCGAGTCAGGATCAGATTACTAGGAATCCTTGTAAGATAGGTTCCGAGTGCACGGAACCCAGATGCCGATTGTAAGGAACACTTATTCCAATGGTACGGAACACAAGTATTCAGGTCTAGAATAGCCTTGAACCTATTCTTACCGGGATCCATTGTTACCTCTATGGAACCCTTAACTATCCAAAGCTTAATTATCCTGGACCATATCATCTGAGGCGTGATGATCGAATATCAGTCAAACGGTCCCTTCTTATCAAAGGACCGTATAACAGGGACCAGCAATCTGGGACCAAAATAATAGGAGACTGGTGACTAGTAACTTGATAATAGGGTTCTAAAAATGAAAGGCGTATAACAGTGGATTACCAATTTTGGACCCAAATTATAGTTGCCTAGTTATTAGTAACCTGATAATGGGGGTCTTGCAATTAGAGACGGTGATAAGAAGGGTCTAATCTAGGACAACAGAGGCTTAGTAATTACAGACCCGAAAAATAGGAGCCTAGTAATTACAGATCCGAATTATTTAGTGCTTGTGTTTAAAAGGACACAAATAACAATGACCACAAATACCGAATGTAATAACCGTGATGTAATGATCAAAGACCGATTAATCAGCATCTGATGATCGAAGACCCGAGTAACTGGGACCTCATGATCAAAGACCCGAAAATCTAGGACCTTTTGATGGAAAAAATAATCCCACCAACAACTGGATTCCCATGATTAAAAACACAAAAAGATCGGGGTCTGCTAATGCAACAAAATCTATTCAGGACTCGATTATGAAAGGTATTATGAAAGGTATTATACAGATCCAGGCTTATATATATATATATATATATATATATATATATATATATATATATATATATATATATATATATATTATGAGCCAGAGAGATCAGTATACTCGTGGCACCTTTAACCAGGAGCGGATGATTTAAAACCATGATTATGGTGAAGGGATTACTACTATCAGTACCTTACCACTGTTAACGTTATCATCTATATTAATCATGACCGGGAACTGAGCAGATCACTGGCATGTAGTTCACGCCTTTATTCACTGGTCAATTCATAAGCTGCACGTGTAGAATAAGTGCTGGATACTCTGCTTAAAAATGTACAATTTGTGAGAAACTCGTGTCAGTGATAACCAGTGGCATTATCACCAATCACTGTCACTGTCCAGGATTAACACCATCACTTTCGGCATCATCATGATCATAAGTTATCACGATCACTAAACTGTAGCCAACAATATCAATGATTATTATCGAATGCAGTGATAATGATAATCACCATCACCGACAATACTAATCAGAATTATCAAGTGTCAATACTCCTTGCCATTTACATCCTTCCCTATTCACAGTACGAATCACCGTCCATCACCATCGTTTACACTATCACAGTGACTGTATTCATCAACATCATCAACAGCAAGAGGACCAGGAGAGGCTGGCGTCGCCATCAACCATCACCACACACACACACACACACACCATTCCGGCCCACATATTGATCAGGATCGGTTGGGGGTGGTAGCGTCCGTTGCTGGCTGCCGGGTCCCTGGCGATCACTGTAAACACAAGGGGGCCATGGTTGCGCTTCCTTGGTAGCGCCTCCATCGGCCGACGAGTAAAAAAAAAAAATCCCATTTCCCAACGCCAGACCGATCGAGCACAGCGGCGTAAAGCACTGTCAATCCAAGGGCTTGGTTGTATGGCTGGGTAGAAGGAGGGAGCGAAAGGGAAAGTTGAAGTTGTACAGACACGAACGAGGCAATGAGCTGGCGCCCACCCGTGTCTTGTGTTGTGGTGTACTGAATGTCTGAGAAGCACTACTGATGGGGACACGCTGGCGGTGGTGGTGGTGGTGTGTGTGTGTGTGTGGGTGGGTGGGTGGGTGGGGTGTAATGGAGAGGTACAAAACGGAGGTGTCAGATTAGTGTGAAACTGAGTATATTATCATTTCCTTGCGCATCGCATGTGTCCCGATTTACCGAAACCGTTTGGAAGGTACGTCGAAGTCAGTAATAAGGCAATTATCTGGTGGTCCATCGGCCCTGCGAATGATAATGATACACTGTCTCTCCCTCCCCCCTAGTGGCAGGGATGTGATGCGATGCTTCATTCCGGCCACACAACAACACTGGAACATTTTGTTTGATAAAATAATGGAACGCTTAACTATACGATGGATGAAGTTGTTGCAGCGAGAGTAATTGCCAATATTCCATGAATTACCAATGAATTATAACGTGTCATTAAGTCAATAATGAGGCGGCTGCCCGGGTAAGGTAAGTCATCAATAGGGACGATGCATCAAAACTTTTCGGATACATCAGCATAATGAGCCTCATTCTCCAGTACACTGAATCATCATCACTACCGATAAATAAAACTACAAGCGAGAATGTACAGCGGGCGTCTAAAAATGAAGGAAATATGCGACAAACTCGAACCCTCCGTTATGTGTGTATTTGTTCGTCGCCATAGCGCACACGAGTGGGGGCGGGGGAGGGTTTCTGACTGCTGGTGGTGGTGGTGGTGGTGGCGACACAGCTGGGTGGTGTACTAGTGTTGGCACAGGTCGTAGACGTAGCAAGGCAGTAAACGGTAGTGGTGGTGATGGTGCTAGTTGTGATGTGCTCGGGACGATGTGCAAGAGGTGTGTACACAACTGATTCGCTTCATGATATGTGGCCTTTTAGTCTGTTTCCTGGCGCTACCTCGCTGACTCAGGGGGTGGCGATGTTATTTTCCTGTGGGGCGGGGTGGTGTCAGGAATGGATGGAGGCGAGCAAGTATGAGTATGTATAAGTGTATATGCATGTGTATGTATATGTATGTATATATGCATATGTATGTATATATGTATATGTTGGTATGTGTATGTATGTATTGTGCATATATGTGCATGTATGTATATATATATATATATGTATGCGAGAATGGATCTTTCTTCGTCTGTTTCCTGGCGCTACCTCCCTAACGCGGAAAACAGCAATCAAGTATAATAAATAAATGAATATATATATATATATATATATATATATATATATATATAAACCTGAGCAGCACTGCTCAGCGTCAACTTAGTAAATTGTGACAAACGTCGAACGTAACATAAAACACACATGTAAGTCAAAACGTAACAACTCCTCTCCTAAACAAAACTTTTCATCCTTGTTTACTTTAGTATTTATGGCATCTGTAGGCAGTTCCGTGGAAGGTGGTCCCCGGCGGAACATTACAAGATCGTGACTTATTTAAACCACGGTAATGAAACGGCCACAGGCGAGGACATCAGTACCAGCGCTGCTGTCTTTCATTACTGTCACTCCCTCCCACAGTCTCCAGAGGGCTGTGGTCACCCTCGTACATGTCTGTCTGTCTGTCAGCGTCAGTAAGGCGATTGCAGAACAAAAAGTCTCCGCACGATGCTGTATTTAGTTATGACGGTGATGAGTGTTCAGTCTGGTATGGACTAAAATCCCCAGCTTACTCCTGTTATCCCCTACTCCATATTCCCCTTCGCATAAAAAGGGAGAATTGACATCCACACTTCTCCGCTGGTCCCACTCTCCCAGTGTTGCCCTCAACAAGCTGGGGGAAATTCTTCAACGGATTTACAGTGGTAAATGTGGGGCGTGGGTCGCTCATCTTTTATCGTTTTTCAACCTCTATCTTATCCTCTATGAACAGTATTTCATCTCTCTTGTATCAGACAAAACAAAATGAACCATTTATTAAGTATATCAATCAAGTTGTTGGGTTGGGATGCTGTAGCACAAGAAGAGGTTAATTATGGATTATTGTGAAATCAACATACACAGATGTAAAGCTATTTGAAGTTGTTCGAAATCTTTTCATTACAACCACTGCCGTAAACACAGTCTCCCATCCTCTCCTTCAGTGCAACACTGGCCTGTGTGTTTTCGTTAACGCCCGTCTGCCTCGCCTCATCTGTACATACCGCATTTGTAATTCACTCTTTACTTTTAGTACCCATGCGCGTCGTCAACAAGTTGAAAATCGCTCTGGTTCTCCCAAAACCCGGGTCCTTTCCAACAAACAGTCTTGACTGCGTTAGTCTCTAGTCAAACAAGACGCTTTATTAATCTCACAATTGGCAACGAACCTATTCCTCTATGTCGTCTACGATTACTGGGCAAATCTTTCTTCACTCTGGCGGCGATACACAGAGAAGCCGTCGGTCTCCGGTGGTATGAAGGTGTTAAGCCAGCACAGCCACCAATAACAATCCGCGTCTGTCCTACATTTATGAATTTCCGAGAATTCTAATCATTTTATATCCACCAACGTTCCACAGCGTTCATCCATTTCGCTTCGTTTATTAAACTAAACAACGCCTGAAATGATATTCTCAGTGGCAGCGACACAAAATGATATATACATGTAATCATTTACAATCGCTCGGGGTCTCCAAACAGTGGGAACGCTGGAGGGTTTACCGTTCGTAAGTATTTGTCTTGACACGCAAGTCGATCCTCCCCGAGGGTTTCCGTGACCCTCGAAAAGAGGCGTGGAGTTAACTCCTCCCTTTTATTTCCATAAGGAGATGCCTCAGTGGGCTAGACATTCGGTCGGTTCCGCCTTCATCCATATCACTTTGAAAACCAGATGAAGTTTGCGCCCACAGGCGTAAAAGAAAATAATGAAAACATAAAAAAAAGGATAACAGTTCAGAAGCACACGGGAGATACAAAATCTACGATACAGTAACATCCATATCCCAGGCTATTGTTATGGGCATTTACTTCCTTCAGGGCTGGAATTGGTTGACGTTATCTGTTGTTTCCAGAAACAGTTAAAACACACACACTCAAACGAACAAAGAGAGGGGGATACGAAAATTAATTTGATTTAAACAGGAGTTATAATCATTTAAATCATGTAGAAAGGCAATTTCTCATGAAAAAGAACCTGTAAAATGGATTTCCATAACCATAGTGTAGACAAGTGCGGAAGAAGGCTATGTAAAATCTACAAGGACGAGGTCAGAACTTGGGTACCACTTGGTTGATAATGGGCAAGAAATGACGACTGGGAGATAGGGTTCATTGAAAGACGTCAGAATGCAAAAGAGCTGAGAGATGGACTAGGAAGGAGATACAGGCGTCACGGTACTTACCCAGCTTTTAAAGGATACAAGAGGGAAAGAAATGAGTTCTCCAAGATAAGGAAGGAGGAGCAGAGAAACCTTGAAAAGAATATTGTGGACAAGGCAAAAGAAACTTCAGAACTTCTCCATAAATTCATCAGGAGTAGATTGTCGGTCAAAGAGCAGGTGATCAGGGAGGGCGATTCAGTGGGAAGAATTATTGAGGATGATGCAGAGACATGAGAGGAGATGAATAATAAGCGCAGGAATGTTTCCTCGGGGGAGAGCGCTGTAGCCCCAACACCAGCGATGTGAGATGGGGAAGAAGTCTCTGCAAGCACTGACATTGCCCAGAGGGTTACCAGGTCATAACCAAGTTACCAAAAATTCTTGAACCATTTAAGGCTTTTGATCCTGTTGAAGTTTCTCCAAAAGTGCTGACGGAATATGTAGATACACTCGGCAGGCTGCTTCACATCTTGTTCAATATGTCGCTAGAGGAAGAAGAGGTGCCAGACGGAGTGGAGGAAAGGCAAAAGTTGTGCTCATCTTTAAGTAAGGAGATCGGGAAATTGTACTGAAATAAAGACGAATTCTTCTAATAAGTGAAATTTGTTAAAAAAAGGGAAAAGATACTCAGAAACGAAATGAACGGCTACTTACAAAAGAAAAGATGCAAAGTTGACTAATGAGAGAGAGAGAGAGTAAAAGGCGGTCTCGATACGAATATCAACTAGCGAGGAATAACCTGCGGTAATCTCTGTGAGGGAGGGACTCGGGGTCGCCATTGTACCTGACCTATCGTTAAAGCTTTACACTGGGATAAGAAAATGTTCAGCAAACTGTTCATATCTTATGTGATGCCAAAAGTAGAATCTATTTAAATTTTGGTCATCGCACTACAAAGAAGCAAAAAGAATCAATAGAGATGGTACAGAGGAGGGCAACAAAGATGGTACCAGAATTAAGGGAGCAGAGAGGTTGGAGACCATACATTTGTCTACCAAGAAAGGGAAAAAAATAAAGGGGTGACGATCAAAACCTTTTTGTTTTTAAATCAGTCTGATTATGTCAACAGCGAACAGTTCTTCGAAAGTTGCAAAGACAGGACAACCAGATGCCATGTTATGCAGTGGAGCAAGAAACCTCCTGGAAAAGATGGTAAGACGTACTTTTACATGACAACAGCAGTGGGTGAAGAGAATGAACTAAGGGATGAAACTGCAGATGCCAGCACTATACGGAAGTTTAAAACGTTGTGTGATAGTAGAGAATGTTCAAGAGATGGAGCATCACGAATTGAACAAGTTAGGGAGTTACACACATACATACGCGGGGACTCAAATAAATAGTACTATAAACATACACATCCGCACACACACCCGTAGAATTATACATACTTATAAACTCACACGTACACAAGAAAATGCAAACACATACTCACAAGCGAGCACATAAACACGTTTAAAACACCTTTTGCCCCACAAACCCGTTCTCTGCCCAGTCCCCACACTGTCTACCTCACCACCTTACCGTATTTTCCCCACAGTATCAACTACCCACCCCACAACTCTCTTCACAGCTACAACATCCACCATACAAACACCGTCTCTACCCATCACACTGCTGGTCACACAGAAACAACCCCCCAACAACATTTTCCCACTTACAACATTACCGACAACCCAGCCCCTATAACACCGTCCTTGTCTCAGCTCCCACAACATCAATCCAGCGCCAGCCAGCCCCCTACAACACCGCCCTTGCACCAAGCCCCAAGAACACAGCCAAGCCACCAGAACGCCGCCCTTGCACCAGCCCCCCTCCCCACACACACGAGGGGCTGGGCCTTGCTGGGCCTGGCTGGCGGGAACATATGGCCAACAAGCGGGAGGCACCAGGTGAGGCGTGGAGTTTTAATGGCTTAATAACACGCTGTTAGCCGTGCGTTTTAGCATCAACTCAGCGCCAAGGAGGATAAAAATAGCCGAATTAATGAGTGTTTAGTGCAAGTTTCACTCGAGTGGCGCCCGCTTGAGTGGGACGGCGGCGGCGGGTAGAGCGGACGTTGCTTATGAGATCGTCTGATGCGGTGGCGAGGGAAGGAGGGAGGGAGGAGGGGGGGAGGATGGGAGAGGGGGATATTAGAGTTGCCCACCCCCCTCACCGGCTACTGATAATAAGGATTCCGCTCCGTATTTATTCATTCATTTTTTTTCCATGTAAATGGAAGGTAACTTTGATTGGTGTCCCGGTGCGTGTTATCTTCCTTACCGAACGAAAGCCTGGTGATGAGAGCGGTGTGTCCTGATGTAACACAAATACCAATAAACAGAATATCAGAAGAAGCGGCGAAGAGCAGCGTCCCCACAGCACCAACGGGGAAACAGCGGGAAGCGATCTAAGGCAGCTCAAAAGAAAATGGCATCACAGAACCTGTAGCAGCAGACACAAGCAACACAGCCCTAAAATCCTGACGGAAATTATAGAGAAAAAAAAAAAGTTACGAATAACTAAAAACATTACAGAAAGCATCAACACTAAACTGTATGAGTGAGCGTAAAAGAGGTCAGTATTAGCCATTACGAGCAGACCCGGGAGCTCCAACATGAACACATGAAATTATATCGGACAAAAAATAAAAGATAAACATCATCAACAACGAGAAATCTGCCAGGAGACACGACAACAAAATAAAACAGGATAACTGTATCGAACTGTCTGGCGGAGGAGGGAGACGACCACGACGACGACCACGCCACCTACAGGAAAGTTGAGGTTCATGAAAGGACAACAACGTGTACAGTAGTATGACGACTGACCCTCCTTAAAATACGTGCTGCGGGGCTAGAGACAGGTTAACGGGGATCCGGAAACACACACACACACACACACACACACACACACAGCAGCAGGAGGGAAGGTACTACAAGAATGGACATCAGAGGGAGAAAAACTATATATGGGAATTATGAGATGGATGGAAATCTCTCTACGTCATCTCTTGACATTTTGACCCCACGATCAGGCAGTATGTGCACCATATTTGGTGGCCGAAGAGGGCACTGTGGCTGTAGATATAACCTTGAAAAAAGTAAACGTTAACACACACACACACACACACACACACACGCAACCCCCATCGGGGGTGAAAGTTTATCGTATGTGTGAAGCTCAGGAAAACAGCACCTGGGGCAACAGCTATAACAACAGGATCAACAGGGACAGCAGAAACAGCAACAGGGCGGCAACAGCAGCAGTAACAAGATCAACAAGGGCAGCAGCAACAACAGCAGCAAGCACAACAGGGACAGTCGCAACAGCAGCAGTAACAACAAGAACAGGAGCAACGGCAACAAGGAAAAATAATCAAATCAACAAAAACAACAAGAACAAGAGCAACAGGAGAAACGGCAGTACGAACAAGAACAACAACAACCACCAACGACAACAGATGAAGCAGAAAGTAGAACAGCAGCAACAGTTACAGCATGAATACGAGAACACGAGAACAATAGGAAAACAGTAACACGAACAGAATACAACAGCAGCACCAACAAAGGTCCTAAACGGAAGCAACTACAACAGAAGTAGGAAAAAACAGCGGAAAAAAATATATGACAATAACACCCTCACAGGTAGAACAGATGCTAAATCAGCAACAAACGTAGCAACAGTAACAGCGGGTGCAGCACCTGTAACAGGAACAACAGAGAGAGCAAGACAAAGCAGCAGCATCACCAACAATATCAGCATCTGAAACAGCAACAGAAGCCACTTAAAAAGACCAAGAAAAACAGCAGGAGCTGCAGGGGCAGCAAGCGGCAACAACAGGAGCATCGGCGGCAGCAGCCAACAACAGCCGGGCAGAGCAGCAGCAGGTGAAGGAGAGAGAAGGGGAGCCATTCTCACGTGCCACTAAATCAGCGCAAGTAACAATAACTCCTTTATGGCACCATCCCTGCTCTATTATTTCACATTTATGGCAAAAGCAAAGTGCACCACCTCCGGGGGAGATGAGAAGATTAAGCTGACTTTACAGACCTTCCACTTTCTTGGCTGGATGTCTTACCATCTGACCTTAGATTTTGGTACTTCAGTCGTCTGTTTGGTAGATCTTCCTTGTCTGAGTCTTGTGCCGAGGTGATTGGACGAGTGTTTTACTCATAGGTGATTGGCTGATTCAAACAACTTGGGGGAGCAGACCTTTATAAGTGATTGGTCGTCGATCAATCTCGCCGAGTGTGATTGGTTCAGGAAGGATTTTTGCGGGGGGTAACCTCATGATGGCTCGGTTTGATCGGGTTACAGGGGATAATGAACTGGATAATTCTACAGAAAGAGAGACCAACTACGGACACTGCAAGTAGTAAAATATAAAGAAAGAAATAACGATAGAATCTTCGTGACTGATCAGCTTTATCAGAAATACAGCGTCGTAAAATCTTGAAATTCACAAGATTCAAACGTATTAGCTCATACCACAACTCCGCAAGAGTATTGTAATGTGTCGTATAGTAAAAGATACGCTAACCTTATTACTGGTTACCTATTTCTTTAATGCATACACTTATATACGGGGTTTTATTTAAGCTTTTACACCTCTTTGTAGGGTGTACTGTTAGCTTGGGTTGCTGTTGTTTTTGATACGCTGACCAGGCATATGCTTCGCGCGGGTCCTTCTGATGTCTTATGACGGCCTGTTGGCTGGTGCGTGGTTTTATAAACATGGTATGTTTGTTCATCGACTGTCTGTCTGTCTACCCCTCCACTGGCACACGTTAGCTAAAGTAGCAGGTATTTATTTTTTTCCTTAGACCCCAACCACATCATCTAAACATGAAACACATTCTAGACAGATTTATATCTTTATAGTCATCATCCTTACGTTATACAATTAGATGAAAGTGTCGGTCGTAAAAACAAAAAAGGTTTCTATTATTTTCAGGAGCTTAGAATGATGCTGGCAAACACCTGGTGTAGTGCTGGAGTTAAGTATATTTCTATATTGTATTTTAGTACGTCCAAACGGCGTCCAGTCCACAGTAATGTTAGCCATGATCATGCAGGAGGCTATCTATGCATGATCATGGCGGTCTGAGGAGGATACTGTCTGCATTCGCGAGAATCTGCAATCTAACCTCACCCGTGGGTCGCTAGGGAGATGTTGCGAGTGTACTAGTAGTCTGAGCCGTGCAGTTTGAAAAAGAATGAAAAAATGATAGAATGAAATATGATAAAAAAAGTTATCAGAGAGAGGGCAGGCATGGATGATGATCTTAAAGAAAATGGATTCTGGTAGAAGAGGAGCGTAAAGTCGATGTAAAAGATTTAAGTGAAGTGTAACTGGAAGAAAAAGGCTGGGCAGGAGAAAGATGATTCCTGGATGGTGTGGTCAGGAAAGATGTAAGCAGGGTGTGGCTGTGTGTGTTTACAGGGTAGGTGGAAACGTTATGTAAGAGTGCAATAAATAAGCTTCAACTTCAGTCTATTGTGGATCAGAATGAAGACAGAATTTCTCCACACTCCCTCTAGTCTTCCTGTAACCCTTCCACTCTCTCGAGTCGGGTCTACGGAACCCTGAGGACCTTAGATTAATCTCGGTTACATTTTTTTTTTTCAGGCACAGTATTTTTTCCTTTTCTGATATATATATATATATATATATATATATATATATAGAGAGAGAGAGAGAGAGAGAGAGAGAGAAAAAAAAAAACATTGGAAGTAGTCTTACTAGTGTGCGTGCTGATTCGAATGAGAGGTTAGGGAATGACTGTTTCTATGGCGTACACGTATGCAAAGAAAATAATTAATATTAAAAGCATCGAATATGCGTTTAAAGGCTAAAACAGACTGTACAGAGGAAATATATAGGAACATGAATATAAGTAAAGATCTAAACTGAAAACTCGAGCTGAATAATTTTATACAAGTTGAATGATGTACTGAAGACGTGTCTAGAGACTAAGAAGGCTTAAGAAAATAAGGAACAAGACAAAAATATATACATACATAGTATTAAACTGTTGTCAAAGCCAGAGGAAAGATGTAGGGAATGGAAGCAAGACTACGATTTAAGTCAATGTCGGAGAGGCCGGCGAAGCTGTAATATCTGAGCTAGGCCTAGGAGAAGGTAGGCTGGATGGTCCGGCGAATGTTCCAGGTAGACTGAATACGGAGAGATGTTAAAGGGGATGGAAAAGTTGAAATATACTAAGACATCTGGAGTGGCCCAAGAAACCTTGGGGTCACTCAGGGGGAGAGGGTCAGGTGATGCACCAGTAGGGTCGTATGCAATATGCATGACGCTCTGTGAATGAGGGGTAATTACTGGATGGACTCAGTGACTTGCACGTATGCATAAAATCAAGAATTGTTAGCTATCAGTGTAAAGACTATATAAGCGAATTAGATTACTAGAGACAAGAGGAGAGGCATATGGATCGGGAATAAGGAATCGTGTGTGGTTGTATGGAATATAAGGAGTGTTGAGAGGCGGCTGGGTCAAAGACTACTTGCGGTGGAGTAAGAGATGGTAGGTATAAATAACTCCCTAGTGGCTGGTCCATAAACTGAGTATCTGAAATCGGATAGGATATATATATATATATATATATATATATATATATATATATATATCCTCAATAAACAGCAGATGTGTAAGAATGGTCTATATTTGTCATGATGATATAAGTTTCCTAGGGCGGTCCTCGTTTCCCAGGATGGCGTAGCAGTTAGCATTCATGGCCGTGACGCATTCACGGGCTACCCAGGATCGAGCGCAAAGGTTCAAATCCTGGATGCGGCTGTTCATCCATCCTTACGGGTTGGTCTACAAAATGGCAACTTGGCCCGTGCCATCTCAGCTAAGGACTGTAGAACCAAACGAACCCTACCAGGGGTCCATTTTCCCCCTGAGTACTACGGCAACACCCTTCTGGATAATGACCTGGCCTTTGACCAGACCCTCTAGGGTCGCGCTGTCACCCTCAAGGGTCACACCTTGATGCTATCAAGGGGATGGGCGAAAATGATCTGATAATCAGGACATAATTATGGAAGCTCATCCACCAGTCTTACGGGAGAGAAACCTTCGATTTATCTTATCTCTACATCTTGAGAAGCAACGCGTCCAGGAGGTGCATACACCAAGGCAAAGAGCTTCAGTAACAGCATTATGTTAAGGATCAGTAACGGTACAGAAGAAAGTGTCAGTAACAGAACAATACCAGGCATCAGTAACACCACAGAAGGAAGCACCAGCCACACCACAGCAGGGAGCACCAGCCACACCGCAGCAGGAAGCACCAGCAAGATCACAGCAGCAAGAATCAGTAACAGCACACAATGGCAGTAAGACTCAGTGGCTGAAAACAGCACTTTGTCCTGACTAAAACCATCCATTAGACAGAGGGCTTCTTGCTCAGAGTTCCGAGGCTTTCGTAGCTCGCAGTTCCCTGGAGAGGCTTAAACAGTTCCAGGTAAAATGGTGTAACGACTTCGAGAAAGCTTCTGCCGGGATCCTCTCTATAAAATCTTTCAGTGGAATGGACACACAGGAGCTGTCATGTTTACAAAAGTCAGTTTTTAAGAAGTCTTTAGATTTAGATTACTCGAAGAAGAAAAAAAGATATCTATTGTTCAGTGCTAAGAGAAGATACCATACCCACGTATGAAATACTGTTCTACAAATAAAACAACTAGGTAAATCTTACGGAAGAAAAGAAGAAAATCTCAGATAGCCTAGCTACTACAAGATCTTGCTACAGAGCGAAGAACAAATACAAAGCTAGTCTTATCAACTGTATGATCTTCCCACATAGTCGGAAACTCATAACATATAAAGGGAATCTTGCCAACAAGCTGGAGACTAATGTGCATATCAGTTATACGATCTTGCTACAAAGAATTCCCGGATATTAATCTCTACATGACCTGGATGTAATTACGGAGGCAATATATGAACTTAATCCAATTCATGAATGCACTACCATTAAGTGGGCAATTTCAACTTTTGAAAGGGGTTACGTTGTAAGGCTGCTAATCTCTACTCTCCTGTAATTGGCTCATTATAAGTTTGGGATCTTTATGATTGGCCCATTATTGGTTTCCTGGAGCATTTGATAGTGTAATAATGACTTTCTGGTCAATAAGATTACCTGATTATCAGCCTGAAAACTCTTGAATTGGTTTACCATGAAACGCCAGCGATGAGTCGAGGACGGAGGCAAGTTTAAGGACACAGCGAGGGTCTGTCTGCTCCCAAGATAAAGGCAGGGGAAGGTTCAAATTTAGAAAACGGTTGGCAGAACGTTTAGGTAAGTTTTAAGCACCATCCACTTTTTGCAAACGTTTGTCCGAAATTTTTTTGGGGAAGTTTCAATTGACATCCATTCTCGCAAACTTTAACTGAACGTTTTTGTTAGTTTCGAATATCATCCTCTCGCAAACGTTCGCCTGAACGTTCAGCAAGGTCTTAAATGATAATTACTCTTAAAAACGTTTGCTGAACCTTTATGAAAGTTTAAACATCACAGATGTATTTCAGAGTTGTAATTAAAGGGTTATGATTGTCAGATGAAACTGAAAAGTCATGTTTCACATATTCAATTTATGGTCGAATTCCGAAGACATGAATTTACGATTTTGTTAACCAGGCGACACAAAACTGCAACTGTGTTTCAGGATAGACTGTAATTGATGTTTTCTTTTTCTTCCCGGTTTTAACGACCTCTGTATTCCTCTGTATGCCAGAGCGCAACCGGAGATAACACGAAATACAGGTTATCTTGTGGGTTACGAGGCTGCGAAATGGGCGTAATTTGAAGATGAAGCTGCTGACGAACGATTGTTTGGAAGAGAAACTAAAGGAATGTTGCATTTTGCTGATAATTAGAAATAAAGAAACAAAAAATAACATCTGGAGCAAAATTTATATATATATATACATATATATATATATATATATATATATATATATATATATATATA
>JAYMFT010039018.1:0-15687 GCA_038088735.1 Panulirus argus | reverse complement strand
CAACTCAAAAAAAAAAAAAAAAAAAAAAAAAAAAAAAAAAAAAAAAAAAAAACACTTAGCATACATGTTCTGGAAAATTCGAATATCCTCTTCAAAGGGACAACAGTATAGGTATCACTAATGCAACTGCAGCTCATTTAATCCTGAAAGGGCTAATTCCTATAAATTTAGGGGGATCCCCAGAACAGGCATTCATCAGAAAATTAAAAATAGTCATCAGTTAAATGAAAATGCTACAAAAAAAAAAAAATCAGGTAAATCATCCATAATTGACATGTCACACAAGCTTGGCTTATAACGTTGGTTGAGTTTCGTTGACTCAAACATCTTCGTCTCTTCTCTGCCACCACTATCACATCACTGACACAAAGAACATTTCCCACTGCTAACAGTTCAACATCTGCCAAGTCATGATCACCATAATTAGTGCCCAAAGATTATTGCTAATTAACCCCTAATTGGTGTGGGGCACACTCCAAGACCATAACTTCTCCTATCATGTTCTATGGGTAAGAGAGACATCAGAATCCTTTTTTGGTGTTAAATGAAGTTGCTTGTGACATAGGGCATCTCTACATACTAATAAAGCAAGCCATCCATTTTAAATGACCATGGGAAAAGGCAACTTTTACAACAATGGACAGGGTCCTCATAGGGTGAGACATATTACCCCACTGTGGTATATGGGTAACTGAAACTCGGCTTTTTTCTGATGCTAATTATAGTTGCTTGTGACATAAGGCAACTCTATATACCAATAAAGTGTTCCTTCCAATTCAAATGAGGGCTGAAGGAGAAACCCATACAAGTTCAGCCCTCATTGGGAAAACATAAAAGAATGGAATTTGGTCCTGTAAGAGTTAATGGAATATTCCTTTAACATAACATATAAATCAGGAAACTAATTCATTTGCTGCAAGACTAAAATTTTATTTTCATGAAATTTTAAATTTGTGAATTACAAATTTCTATCCCTCAGCAAGGCTAAAATTTGTTTTCAACGAATTTTAAAACCCTGAATTACAAATTTCTATCCCTGTTATAATAAAGTGACTGTATGACACAATTTCTGCACTGCTTTACCTTTACAATATCTGTGGTTTGATGATAAAACAATTAATGAAAAAAAAAAGTTTGTATCGAGTGGAATGAGAGAGGGTGGGGGGGAGGCAGAGTGTGTGTATGATTACTATTTGTGAATTGGGGAAAGAGTTTTACACTCATCTTGCCCCTCTTAACTTTGTATGTATGTACCATGTTTTTACAAAAAAGTGTATGCACACAAATGCACAAACATCCTGCCTGAGCCAGGTACACATTTATCAACCAGACCCAAGGAGAGGATGAACAGCTGGGTTATCTGTTGGCCGACTTCCATGCTCAAGTTTCAAACCAAGGCAGGCACATTTGTGAATCATGGTCAGTGAAGCTAACTTCTACTCTAACACTGCAGAAGTAAGAGTGTGTATAATTACCCATTTGTAATGTACAAGGAAATAGTTTTACACTTGTGGTCCCTACCTCTTGAAAATTCTCTTAAGCCAATGTATGCTGTCTGCATTAACCTTGTCCTCAGTTATCCACCACTCTTACACTGTAAAAAAACTTCTTTACACATTTTTTAACAAGTTTCTTGCTTAAATTCATGTTATGTCCTCTGACTGCACTATGCACTTTCCCTATATCTCTCTAAGAACTGCACACTGTCTGTCATCAATCTGTTTAAAAATCTTAAAGGATGTAATCAGGTCACCCCTCATGCTCTCTCTTCCAAGGTGGACAAATCTAAAGCCTCTAACCTTTAAGTGTAACTAAGTTCTCTTAATTCTGGTAACATATTTGTTGTCTATTATTTAGTTCTTTGTGCTTCTTTGGCTGTGGTCACCACTTGAGAAGCATATTCTAGTTTTGGCCTTCTATAAGATATGAACAGCTTGCAAAATATTTTCTTATCCATACACTTGAAAGCTATTCTGATATCCATCAGCAGTTAGTTTGTTTCCTCAACAATTCTACAAATGTGGGACTCTAGTGACAGGTTAGGGATGATGTCAACTCACAAGTCCTTACATACATATCCTGAAGCTTATTTCCCACTAGATAATAATCATATTGAGACTTTCTCGCTTTGTCCCATCAACACTATATTTGCTCAGATTGAATTTCATCGACCATGTATCAGACCAACTTTGGAATGTTTGGGTCTCCTTGTTAGTTGATGTAATCTCCTCACTTTTCACTTCCTCATGACCTTCGCATCATCTGGAAACATATTCAGGTAGGAATCCATGCCTGCAAGCATGTCATTTACAAAGATTAAGAAGAATAATAGTCCCAAAACAGAACCCTATGCCACTCTGTTCTCAACCCATTTGGAGAAGAATCCTCCGACATGATTCCTTTGTTCCCTTCCACTGAGACAATCTTCAATTAACTGAAGAAGTTTCTCCCTTATTCCTGCCTGGTTATCCAGCTTCTGAATCAGCCTCCCAGGCAGTAGTGTCACATGCTTTCAGGCAGTCACGATACAATCAATCTACCCAGTCTTCCCTTTTGTCTAAGAGAGTTCAATTTCTGTTTCTCACTTTGAAATTTTCCCTCGACAGAAAGTCATTCATTTGCTTTCTAATATCTTTTCCAGAACCTTACAAACCACACATGTCAGTGAGACCAGTCTACAGTTCAGTGCCTCTTCTTGATTTCATTTCTTATAAATGGCTATGATATTCACCCTTTTCCATTCCTTGGCACTTTGGCTCTTTCTAGCAAATCTCAAACTGTATATCAAGTGGTTTTTCAAGTGTACTTGCACGTATCTTCAGCATACATGGTGAAATTTCTAAATGACCATGAGTATTCTGTTAAATGTCTTTTCTATGCAATTTAATGTTTTCTAAAACCTCCACCCCATTCCATCACCTTGGTGTTGGGGATGTAATGTCTTCCACTGTGAAAACAATTTTGAATGTTTTATTCAGTTCTTCACATATCCTTACATCATCCTCAAAAATAATTCACTCTGAAAACCTTAGCCTGATTTACTGCTCTCTAACTGATGACTCCTGATAAATTTCTAAAAAAGTTGCTGATATATTCCTACCTTGTAAACAATATTCTTTTCAAAGTTTCTTTATTCCTCTTTTCATATCCTAATATACCCATTCCTTACTTTCTTATATCTTGCAAATGTTGGTTGGCTGGAATATTATCTATAGCTTTGCCACTGCAAACCACTGTTTCCTCTTTCTTTGCATATCCTCTGCATCTGAGGCTAGGGATACCTGTTTTTCAACTTCTTGACTGTAAATATTACAAAAGCTCACACTTAAAAACTCTGGTTTCTGGCTATCAAACTCCATTTCCCAATTAATGTTACCATAGAAATTATTTAGTTATGAGTATTTTCCATGATTACATCTCCTCTTTATATCTTCTCTCATCTCTGCAACAATGACATCCTCATTTTCCATACACCTAAACTTGAGCAATACATTATCATTTTTCCATTTGGCATGTCATATATATTTTCAATATCCATGCAAGTATGCATGACGATAAAATCTAGCAACGATGATGTTTCAGGCCTTCTCATCCAATTGTGTTCAATGACATGGTGATACTAGAAATTTTCCTCTATACACAACAAAAAATTTGTATCTGACTACCTATTACCCTCACGACATAAATTCCTTGTCTTTCTCTTTACAACTTAAAAACCCATTATTAGTACTTTATAATCTCTGTGAAGTGATTGCCTTACTGCTTCATGTACCATCGTGATTCTTCCTTCATTGATATCATTGTATGTTTGTTTTGGATCAATAAAAGTCTTTGGAGGATATATAATATGAACACTACTTCTTCCCAAAAGCAACTGTTCACATTATGCATTGTCTGAATGGGGCATGCTCCACTATTTCTTGAAACTTAAGACAATCTTTTGTTAAGAGGGCCCATCCTTCCTCTATTTTGCCTTCCCTTTCCCTCCTTACTATCATATACACTTCCCAGCAGAACAGATGAGATCTTATCTGTTTTATAAGCTCTGTCTGCAAGACCAACATCAGCTGCACTTACCCTAATACGATCCTTTCATCTAAGCTCTTACCCATTAACATTTGTATACATTACTTTCAGTCAGACATGTGTGTGTGTTTGTATCAGTTTAATTACCTATGTAGTTTTATTGATTCTACATGACAATTAGTGAGTGGATTTGAGCAAATAAGACCATCCCTCACCTGTTCCTATCGCTGCCTTGCCAAGTGAGATACAGCAAATAATTGTGAGCAATTTTCTTTTTGTACAGCATGAGAAGAGTTCTACAATTGTGAGGCCTCATCTCCTGAACTTTCTAAGCCATCAAATAGCCTCTTAAACCTTTGCAAAGTTCTGGCATTTATAGTCTCCTTGGTTAATTTATGACAACCATATAGCGTCCTTTCCCTAAACCAGTATTCTTTAACATCCTTTCTAACTATCTTTTTGCCCAGGTCCTTGCCATGGCCAGTAATTACTCTAGTGATGCATTTAAATGTTCTCTGTTAATATCATCAAACTGATTCAGAAACTTTAAAGCTTTTATCTGGTCCCCCCCCCCCCACACACACACACACACAAACACTTTCTCTCCTCCCCTCCATGGAAGGCAGCTTTGTAGCCGTCTTCTTAATGTAGGTACAATTTTAGTTCCTCTTCTCTGTATCCTCTCCATCAAATCTTTGTGCTTCTTTAGGTATGGTGATCAGATTTGCAAGGCATAGGCCAGTTCTGATCTAATATATATTGTAAATTGCTTACTTAAATCATCTTTTCACAAATATTTGAATGCAATTCTAATTTTTGCCAGCAAACAGTTTACCTCTTTCATAACTCTTCTTATGGGCTCTAACCATTCCAACTATCTCTACACTGATATCACATCTGCTATCTCAAGAGTTTTTAAAATTCTCTTTAACTCTCACTTTTTCAAACACTTCCTCCTGATCACCAATAAGGATTCTGCAGTACTAGGTCTAATGGTGATCTCTCCTACATGACTCATCTCTGGTTCTCCTTTCTCAGCAATCCTGTCATAGACATCAACACCTCCAATGCATTTCACATGTGAGTGGTACAACTCTGCTTTTTAAATTCTGTTTCTGCTTCTCACTGTTCCCTGATGCACTGCTTCCTCTTTGGCCATTCCATTGTAGTAGTCACTGATGGAATGCTTTTGCCCTTATCCTACCATCAGCATTCCTCAAGTTCTGTTCTATCATCTAATCTCTTTCTTCTCTATATAATTCCATTTTAAACATTTTAACTCACTTTCCCTCCCATCCTCCTAATAGTTGTTTTCTTTCTCATATTTAGCATATTTCCTATTTTGGCTCAGTCCAGTGCAACACCTAATTATATCTAAGAGCTAAAATGCAATTTCTCCCCATATCTCTTCCTAAGAGTCACTTGTTTCCTTCCAAACTACACAACCCAACCCAGTAATAACATAAAGTAAACATGCTGGGCAGAACCATATCCTCCACTCTATCCCAGAAGCCCCACATAACCATCATAAAGCCTGCTCCCAAAAGCCAAGGGTGTTGTACAAAACCCAGTTATTCTTATTGTATTTCATACCAACAGACATGCTGCTCACACAGCATTGATAGTTCTTCCTCCACCTCTCTATTAATGAGACTGAAATCAAAAGCCCTTCAAGTCAAGAATTCTCCTAGAATTAAACCTTTTTCTCTGTATGCCATGCATTGTTGCTTTCTCTCTCTGTTCAACAGATATAATTGTGGCAACTGTTCTCAAGAGCTGTCTACATGTGTCCATGCCCCCAGGATTTGGACTTGAGGCATGCTTCTATGTTATTACTGCTTCCCACTGTTTCTTTATAGAGAATGGCCCACAAGGACTGCTCTCATTCTTCCTCTTTCTCATCAACTGCTAAGCTGTGGTATTTTCTTCCTCCTTTGTCTTTCCTTTTTTCCCATATCCTGTCTACCATTAAGGGTATGGTTTACAACCGCCTGCAGAACTTTGATTAATTACCACATTTTTTCTCTTACTTCACTCATATTAATAACCATGATCCCACGTTACCAGATGTAGGTAAAGTCTGGCACGTAGTTTGTCGATATATTTATTCCTGCAACAAGTCAAGTACATGTGTTATTTCTCTCCTTTTTCTTTGTAATTTTCTGAATGAATATCTTTCTATATATTAAGAACTGGATATTATGAATTGCTATGAAGTCATGAAGTATGTAAACATTCAAATTTAAATCCCTTTACAAATATTTCTTTAGTGCTGTACTTCATGGGCATATTGTAAAATGGAAACCATGAGAATCATTAAAATTTATAAGATCAAAACTTCATAACTGATAAGAGAATAGCAGTGCTAAAAGATAAGATGATGTTATAGATCCTATTTGTTTTAACTGGTAGTGACAAGTCTTCTCTATTTCTACTCTATCTTTCTATATCTCTGGAGCCCATACCCTTTGGGAGCTCCCTCAGGGGGAAGACCACAGCAAAAGAGTCTCCATAACTGCTGAACTCCAGAGCTGCTTCTTAGCCTTCAGTGCCTCACCCTTAACAGATCACTGGCAGAGGATAACTCTAGCAAAGTGTTTTCAGAGGCTCTTACCTAATGTTCCTACCAACTACTTTTACCTAATATGTCTACCTAATGTTCCTACCTACTACTTCTACCTAATGCTCCCATCTAATGCCCCTACATACTACTTCTACCCAATGTTTCTACCTAATCCTCCTGTCTACTTCTAAATCTTGCTCCTACCATTTTGCCAAAAGGCAAAGCTAGCACACCACTCACTGCAGGAAAATCTAGTGGTACAAAGAATGAGTTGTGTGAGTTGAGTGCTATCGAGTGCTGTGTGACAAGGAAAGACTGTATGTTTGAGGACAGAACGGCAGCAGTCAACACGTGAGTAAGACAGAAAAAAGACAGCTACCTGAGGCAAAGGAGTGAAACTTGACAACTACTGAAGTATTGGCTCACTAATCCTACCAATGCCTAGGTGGGTAGTACCAGTAATATATTTCCCTGGTCAGTTGGTGTCTACCAATTACTACCAACTATAAGTCTTCTTTAGTGTTATGATAGTAAATTATGGATTTAAGGAATTTAGATACACAGAATTTACTGTATCTTTAAAACCATTTCAATGGAAACACTGTAAAATGATAACACTACAAACTATGGAAAAGAAGATATTACAGAGAAGGTGAGAGCACAATAAGGTAACAAAACCTGGAAAAGTATGTTTACATGGCTAATAAGTAGACCAAGATGACTCGGGATGAAACAAAAGTTGAATGAGTCATGTAGAGTACTTGCTTAATTACCGAAGATATTTTTATGTTACTGGAAAAGAGTTCTACAGCAGTGGGGCCCTGTCTCAAGTAGAAAGTGTATGGAGTCTTGGAAAATAAGTCATATACTCAATGACTGGACAGGGGCAATAACTCTGACTGCATACAGGCAAAAGGATTAAGATAATACTTTAAGAGGAAACTAACATTTTTAAATTCAAACCATCTTACTATAAGATCTATATGCTAGAGTAAGATCTATGAATTTGGTATAAGACAGGCACATTCCTGGATAGACCACTAACCAAAAAGACCAAGAAAAATAGCAAGAAATCAAGTGTTTCCTGACGCATGAGCCTGGTAATTCACTCATTGAGAATTTACCTCGTAGATCACTATCACAGGGTTATATATGACCCAATAACAGTAATCTGAGAGATAAATTTTACAGAAATGGAAGTGATGGGTGATATCCCCATAAGTAAATCTCCCAAAAGACAACAGTATGGTCAAATTAAGTAAAGTACTTTTTTCACAAGAGCCTGTGACCACTGCTTTAAAAAAATAAGGTTCACCAAAGTAGGGAAAAAGAATTGGCAAAGTTCAAATTGTGTGGAGTGCACAGGAGGTTAACAAATGCCATTAAATTTCCTTTATAATGGAAGTAGCAAAATGGCAAGTCATGTTGGTCTCAAAGTAATTCCACTATGACTGCAATAGAAATGAAAGTTATTCAGAGAACTTAAGTGGTTCAGAGAAATGTTCAGTGAGGATGGAGATGGTAATGAAACTGAAAGTAGTGTAACACTTGGCTGTGGTGGTAACATTAGCTGCAGAGGACAGCTGTAGCAGTCAATATGGCTGTGGTAGATATGCCTTTAGAAGTGGGGTATCTATAACATAAGTGGTAGCTGCAGTGGATGGTAATTACATTTAATATGGATGGAAGATGGCTTTAGTAATGGAGGTGGCTCTAAATGGTTGGGCTGGTAACAAAGGTGCTGATAGGGTGGTTAAAGTGGCTTGAGCATTTATGGTGATGGGGATGAGGAGGGTGACTGTGGTGACGGTGAGGATGGCTGTGGTAATGTTTAGAGTGGCTGTGGAGTTAGAGAGGGAGTCCATGGTAAATGTGAGGATGGTTATGGTGATGGTGAAGGTGGTTATGGGGGTGAGGGTGGGGATGGCTCTGGTAATGGGGAGTGTCTGAGGTAAAGTGGATGTAGTAATGGCAAGGGTGGCTTTGGTGATGATGAGTGGTTGTGATGGTGAGGGTGGATGTTTGATGGTTAGAATGGCTATGATGAGGGTGGCTGTGGTGATAGTAAGGGAAGCTCTGGTGATGGTACGTGACTCTCGTGATGGTGAGTAAATGCATCAAGAGTGAAGGTGCTTGTGGTGATGGTTAAGGCAACTGTAGTGATAATGAAGGTGGCTGTGGTAATTGTGAGTGACTATGGTGATAATGAGTGGCTGTGGTGATGATGAACAATTTTGGTGAGGGGAAAGGGTGACTTGATGGTGAAGGTGGCTGTGGTGATGGTGACAGTGGTTGTGGAGATGGTGAGGGTAGTTGTGGTGATGGTGAGGGTGGTTGTGATGATGGTGAGGGTGATTGTGGTAATGATGACTGGTTGTGGTGATGGTGAGGGTGGTTGTGGTGATGGTGAGAATGGCTGTGATGATGGTGAGGGTGGTTGTGATGATGGTTAGGCTGATTATGGTGATGGTGAAGGTGGCTGTGGTGTTGGTATTAGTGGCTGCAGTGATGGTTAAAGTGGCTATGGTGATGGTGAGGGTGATTTTGGCGATGGTAAGAGTGGCTGTGGTGATGGTGAGCGTGGCTGTTGTAATGGTGATGGTGAGACTGGCTGTGGTAATGGTAAGAGTCGCCGTGATGATAGTGAAGGTGGCTGTGGTGACAGTGAGGTTGGCTGTGGTGATGCTATGTCTGGCTGTGACCAATGGTGGTAGGTCTAGCTGTGGCTGGGAGTAACCAATGGTGGAGAGTCTGGCTGTGGCTGGGAGTGACCGATGGTGGAACGTCTGGCTGTGGCCGGAGTAACCAATGGTGGTGGGTCTGGCTGTGACTGAGAGACCAATGGTGGTAGATCTAGCTGTGGCTGGCAGTGACCAATGGTGGTAAGTCTGGCTGTGGCAGGGAGTGACTAATGGTGGTAGGTCTGGCTGTGTCTGAGTGACCAATGGCGGTAGGTTTGGCTGTGGCTGGGAGTGACCAACGGTGGTAGGTTAGGCAGTGGCTGAGTGACCAATGGTGTTAAGTCCAGCTGTGGCTGGGAGTGACCAATGGTGGTAGGTCTGCCTGTGGCTGGGAGTGACCAATGGTGGTAGGTCTAGCTGTGGCTGGGAGTGACCAATGGTGGTGGGTCTGGCTGTGGTTGGGGGTGACCAATGGTGGTAGGTCTGGCTGTGGCTGGGAGTGACCAATGGTGATAGGTCTGACTGTGGCTGGGAGTGACCAATGGTGGTAGAGGTCAGGCTGTGGGTAGGATAGACCAAGTCCAGTGTACGACCCGATCAATATTCCCTTCGTGTTACTGTTGGGGTCGTACCTCGAACCAGGGATGATCTACAGCAGCAAGAGGGCGGGCCGGCTAGCCGGACAACACGCACCTCGACCACCGATAACTTTCGACCATCTTCGTGCCCCATCTTGCATTCCGACCAGCCCTCATGTGATGTGAACATTGGCAATGATCAACTTTTTAATGACAATTTCATTTGTTTTAATTCAGTGTTCTGTCATAAGGCCAATCTCGTATGACTGATTGAGAAGCCAAGAGGATTAGCTATCTAACCTAACGTAACGGCTTTTGTCCCAAACGGCGAGTAATGGAGGGAAACGTTACGTAACTTTTGAATTCTTGCGTCCCGCGCCCTGAGACACACTCTTAAGAGTGTTGCAATATGGTCATGCTAGTGGCAGAGCAACAGCTTACGTAACACTGCCTGCCTGAGCATGTGTGTGTGGTGTCACAGATCCAAACATGATAATAATAGAATGTGTTAGTCGTGTCATGCTCCCGTTTTCTGTTGTTTCCTACACACTGGTCGTGTTCACCCAAGTCCAACAGGCATGCTCTCTCATCAGAAATAAAATCGCTGACATAAACGGGCTTAACTCACACATACACGACTATAGAGCACCGTCCTTTAAAACATCAATGAAAAATGGGGAGCAACTTGTTTATATCTTACATCAGTCTACCATCATCCACGGTAGACTACAGCATGTCCATGTCATAATAAAATTTTATCCCAAATAAATAAATAAAAAATCCGTAACAGTAAACGCCCGCTTTGTGCTACTGCACAATAAACCTTCCAGAGTCCAGTAAACGCGAAAACCTTCATTATTATGTTTGTTTGTTAATTTTCTTTTTATGTTCGCCATTTTACAAAAGAAGAAAAGGTCTCATTCCCTTACATCCAATCCCTAGATGTCATGTGGATTGCACTGAAAACCACAGCCCCTTCTCCAATACCGGTCCACCAGACTTTTCCGTGGCTTTCCCCAGCTCCTTCATATGCCCTGGTTCATTCCACTGTCAGCACGTCGCCTCCAGTATACTTCCTTGCTCCAGTTCACTCTGTCCCGTGAACGCTTTTCACCCTCCTGCATGTTCAGGCCCCGATCTCTCAGAATCTTGTACACTCCATCCTTCCCTCTCCACTTTGGTTTTCCCATTCTCCCTGCCATCTCTTTGTCAACTTTTCATTCATTTTCTCCATTTTTCTCCAAACAATTTCAGCAAACCCTTTTCAGCTCTCTCAATGACACTCTTCTTACCAAACCTTTCTCTTTACCCTTTTATTACTTACTCGATAAAACCACCTTTCACCACATATTGTCCATAAACGTTTCATTTCCAACACATCCACCCTCCTCCACACATTCTCAAATATAGCCCATGTCTCGCATCATTCAACATCGTTGGGACTACTATAGACCTTCATACATACACAATTTCGCTCTAACAGACAACGACCTCTCTATACACATTCTTCAATGCTCCCAAAATCTTCGCCCCCTCGCCCACCCTATGACTCACTTTCACTTCCATGATTCCATTCGTTACCATGTACACTCCCAGGTATCTAAAACACTCCACTTCCTCCATTCAAGCCCACGCCTCAAATAACCTGACCCTCTGCAATCCTTTACCTAATAACCTTGCTTCCATTCACATTTACTCTCAACTTTCTTCTCCACACACTCTCCCTAACTCAGTCACCAACTTCTGCAGTTTCTCACTCGAATCTGCCATCAGTGCTGTGGCTTCAGCAACAACAATGACCCACTTCCCAGTCCCCTCTCACTTCCTACACACGGCAAAATTGCCCCTCTCTCCAATATCCTTGCGTTTAATTCCCTCTCCAATTCATCTATACACAAATCAAACTGCCATGTTTATACCACACACCCTTGCCGCAGACCAACCTTCATCTGGAACCCACTCTCCTCTCTTCCTACTTGCTCACACGCATTACACTTGAAAAAAAATTCTTACTGCTTATAAAAGCTTTCCTCCCACACCATATATTCTTAAGCCCTTCCACAAAGCATCTCTCTCAACCCTAAGATATGTTTTCTTCCAACTCCATAAATGTCACATACAAAGCCTTTCATTTCTCAAAGTATTTTTTACACACATTCTTTTAAAGCAAACGCCTGATCCACACATCCTCTACCACTTCTGAAACCACAATGTTCCTCCCCAGTCTGATGTTATGTACGTGCCTTCATCCTCTTAATCACCACTCTCTCATACAACTTACCAGGTACACTCACCACACTTATACCTCTGTAGATCGAACGCACCTTTGTCCCCACTGCCTTTATGCAATGGCACTATACGTCCATTCCACCAATCCTCAGGCACCTCACCATGATCCAATCATGATGTTAAAATCTTAACATTTAAAATCTTAACTAATAATTCAATTACAATACCATCCACTCCAGCTTCCTTGCCATATTTCATCTCAGTCAAGGCTTTCATCACCTATTCTCCTGATCACATCACGTGTCATGACTCACTTCACAAACGTTTCCGACCCAAACACCCTAAATCTGCCACTCTATCATCAAACACATTCAATGCTCCTTCAAATCATTACTTCATCTCCTCAATTCATGAGTGCCTGTTACCACTTCCCAATTTGCACCCCTTTAACGATGTTTCCATTTGTTCTTTTGTTATTTTCCCTTATGTTTATTGATGCACGCTCACCCTATTTCTTATCTGCCCTTTTTCTTTCAACCTCCACTCCTTCCTCTTGACCTCCTGCCGCTTTCTCTTGTACATCTCACAAGCATTTGCATTCTTTTCCTGTAAGCACAGTCCATACACCACTCTTTTCTTCTTCACAAAAGCACTTTTACTTCATCTCACCACTCACTACCCTTTCTCACCTGCCCACCTCCCACAAGCACCTCTCGCACTTTTTCTTTTAGATTTTCAATTTGGGGGCTCCAGTTACGGACAAAATTCCACATCAAGGCCGGGTCTTAACTGAAATATAGAGAGGTAAATTAACGGGGAAGAGACATGGGAAAGCATTAACGAATTTTGGAGGAAGTGACAAACCTGTTTTTCAAATGTGCCAGGTTACAGAGTTATTGAGAAAGTCACGAGAGGGTAGAGAGTTCCAAAGCTTCCAGGTGTAGGGAAAGCAGTAGTTATCAAAACTGACTACCCCGAGTTGTGTCACAGTAATCGTGATATGCAACAGCTTGCTGAGTATTGCGTGGTCTAGCTAATGGAAGGGGCACGTGAGCAGCCAGCTCTCGGGAGCAAAAGCAAAAGCAATACCTATAAAAGAGGGAAAGTGAACCAATACTGCGGTGTAGGTCAAGGAGGTCAAGTTTGGAAGTTAGCCTGGGAGAGTTAATAAGTTGGATAGCTTTCGATTCAAATCTGTCAAGCAAAGGATGCAGAGCTAGAACCATCCCATATGTGGGAGAAGTACCCATACAAGGACGGATCAATGCTTAAAATAAACGGAACAATTTTTCGGAAGAAAAGAAATATCGACATCTTCTAAAGAGGACTCCCATTTTCTTTGAGGCAGACTTAGATATTATCTTAATGTGGGGTTCCAAGAAGAAGTAGATTTTACAGTAATACATAGTATGTTCACTGAGCTAAGGTGGAATTACAAAACCGTCAAAGGAAAGAGGAAAGTTGCGTGGAATTTTCGATATAGAGATGTATAGAAACTGGGTCTTGGAAGCATTAAACTTAACCAGATTTCGCCAACACTGCTTCCTTAAATATCTTCTATTCCTCAACCTCTCCCTTAAGGTCGGTTACAATCACCTATTGCCATTCTAAACTTAATCATTCCTGATATTTCTTCATATATGTCTCTTTTTCAAGCTCACTTAAATTTCATCACCTCTTACATTAATTCCTCTTTTCCAAAAAAAATCTCTAAAAATCTCAACCTCGCCTTCACCAGATAATCAGTCATCCTACCACTCTCCCCTTCTCAACACATTCACAACCTACAGTCTCTCATTTGCACGCCTACCAGTTAGTATGTAATCCTATGATGCTCTCTTATCATCTTTAAGAACCACCCACATATTCTTATTTATATTCCACTTTTCAAACACAGTATTCCCAATCACCAGTCCTTTTTCTCAGAACACAACTCCACATGCTGTTTACCATTCCTCTTCATCATACTGAATACCCCGTGTCCCCTAATTATACCCTCAGCTGCCGTATTACTCACTTTTGCATTTAAGTCACCCATCACTAATACCCGGTCTCTTGCGTCAAAACTGCTGACACACTCACTCATTCAAATAAATTGCTTCTCATCAACTTTCTACTACTGGACAAGTGCATATGCATTAAGAATCACCCATTTCTCGCAATCCACTCTCACACTTACCCACATCAGTCTGGAGCTAACTTCCTTGTACTCTTTCACATCTAACACCCTTGCCGCACACTCAACTCCACGAGTAACCACTCACTCTCTTCTCTTCCTACTCGCATACGCACCTTACTCCCTCAATAATAAGAACCCTTTATTGCATTTTCCTGGTTTCCTCCCCCACCAAATAATCGCAACATCTTCCACATAGTATCTCTATCAACACTATCATACTTTTCCTCCAAATCCATAAATGCCACAAAAATCATTATTTGTTTCTTTTAGTATTTGTCGCACACATTCCGCAAAGTAAACACCTGATCCTTACATCCTCTACCACACTTGAAGCCACAAAATCCCTGCCCAAACTGAAACTCTTGTCCATGACCCTTCCCTCTCAATCACCATTCTCCCATACAACTTTCCAGGAACACTCCATAAACTTTTGTCTCTGTAATTTGACCATTCTTTTTTGCCCTCTCCCCACCCCCGCCTTTAAACAGCGATATTATAATGGCATTCTGTCAGTCCTCAAACACCTCACCATGAACGATACATTAAAAATCCTATCTGACCATTCAAGAAATTCAACTGCAATCCCATTCACTGACTCCAGCCACCTTGTACACTCCATCTAACACAAGGTTTCCAACACCTCCCCTCTTGTCACCAATCAACTTGTCATGACTTTCAGTTTGCAAATTTCCCCGACCCAAACAGCCAACGGCTGCCCTCTCATCAAACCCATTCAACAATCCTTGAAAGTACTCACTTCATCTCCTCTACACCCCCATCTCTGCCTGTTGCGTAAAGGTTAGCCTCGAAGCTAATGGAGTCCCATAATAAGGGCACTTGGATAACGTAATAAGCAGAGAATATTATGTGCGTTTGACACGGCACAACTGGGTAAAAAGTACGAATTGCGTGATCTAACCTAACCTAAACTCAAATGTTTGTGGAAGAAAATCAAGACAGTGCTTATATATGAATATTATATTATTGTACATTGCAAGAGGTCACAGTGGTGCGCGTGATCTAGTATAGAAGACGTAGAATGACGTAGAACAGTCAATTGACATACAAGGAAGAGACGTAGCTAAGACGCTACTGATTCGCTTGTTTACCAATGGCGTCTTAGCTACGTCTCTACCTTGTTTATCAACTGTTTTACGTCTTCGTCTCATTCTTGTATCTTCCCTGACGATGTGATCATTTCACGGAAGTGCACCTAGGAACTTAAAATGTTTCAATTTCCTCGTGGTTATATATATATATATATATATATATATATATATATATGAAAATCACACAAGTCCGTGATGGCAGTTATGAAGGCGAAATCGCACTTCAGTAGGAGTTCTTATAGTTTTATTTAACTTAAACTGCAAGTTAAATAAAACTGTATGAGCTCCTACTGAAGTGCGATTTCACCTTCATATATATATA
>JAYMFT010039017.1:2500-30284 GCA_038088735.1 Panulirus argus | reverse complement strand
CGTCTTGCTGCTGCTGCTGTCGCCACTGCTGTGTCAACAAGCCTGGCGGTGACCCCGTGTCCTGGTGAGTGGCTGTGTGCTAGTCTGTGTTGTTGTCGCTTTTCCACAGCAGCTCGCACAGCAAAAAGGACTGAAAGTTATGACTACGAATTTTATCTATTTTAACATCTTATTTGACCTTGGATGTTAAAGAAGCTCCAGGCTGACGGGCAAAGACGCCTTTGACTGACGGCTGAAAAAATCGATGTTAATACATGAGAGATTTCCTGCCTCGGGGCGGGCCCTACTGGCCCGGAATATCAGGTGAGAGTTGAGGGTCAACACCGGGGTCGTGAAATGTGAGCCAAAGTTGTACTTCGACAAGTTTATTAAGCCGGGAAAAACTGTAAAATAATCACGTATATGTTGTGATTACGGCCTCTACAAGCAGCTTTTATTTCATTTTTTTGCCCGTCTGTCTGTCTGTCTGTCTGTCTGTCTGTCTGCCTGCCTGTCTCTCTCTCTCCCTCCGACAAAAGGGCAGAAAAACGCCGTAGAGAGATGTAAGAAACCACAACTCTGTACAAAAAGCCGAAGACGTGTGTCAGAGCCGGTGATGGGAATGACCTCTTCTCATGACGCGGTCAAGGGGAAAAAAAGAGTTCATGAGGTTATATGAGACTCTGATGAAATGTGTGTCGTGTGTTTTACCCGAGCTACGTTGAAATAGATCCCATAATGCAAAACATTACTCTGCTGAATTAGGGAGCGCAGTGCTCTTTTTTTTTTTTTCATCATCATACGATTAACTAACTGACCCCTCTAAATCCCTGTGATTGTGACTAGTGAAGATTAATCCTAAAGTAGTCTAACGTCTAACATGTGTTTTCCCTCTCTCTCTCTCTCTCCTCTCTCTCTCTCCCCCAGTAGAGTGAGCAAGTGTTGGGGATGGGATGTCTGGATGATGATCCGCCTCCTTCGCCAACAGCAACACCGCCACCACCACCACGACCAACAGCGACTCCTCCTCCTCCTTCACCTACACCGCCATCATCTCCTCCTCCAGCAGCAGCAGCAGCAGCAGCCAGGCTGACGCGGTATCTCCCCACGTCCTCGAATACCCATCATTACTCCCCACATCTCCCCATTCCTCACTCTCTCCCCCTTTATTCATTGTTCTGTTCTCACTTGCCACTCCACTCGCGAGGTTATTTCGTCATATTCTTTCATCATAGTTCTCGCTCCCTTCCCTCTCCCAACCTTCGTTATCTCGTCTTTCTCTCCCCCTCACCCCTCCACTTCTTCCTACCACTCACCCCTGTGGCATGTGTCACTCATCCACTGCCTTTATCTGTCTGCTGCCGGCCCCTCTCTGGCTAGTTCCTGTCCCTCATTTCTCTGGGTTCCTCCCTCTCACCTGGGGGACTCGTCCCCCTCCGCCAGGGGGTTTTCCCCTCTCACCTAGGGACTTTCCCCCCATCCTCTCACCTAGGGCATGTGTGCATGCATGTGTGTGTGTGTGTGTGTGTGTGTGTGTGTGTGCGCGCGCGCGTGTCTGTGTCCTTGTATGTATACAAAGATTAAGAAGTCTCCTGTGGGGTGGAGAAAATGTTATTTATGCCACGTCTCTTAAAAGAAGGTAGGCATCTACCTTGTTTAAGCAACCCTACATTACTTTCCTGTTTCTGTCTTGATCTCGGGATTTTAAGGGCTTTCACGAGGTCAGAGGTCATAGACCCCCAAAGAAGCATATCTGGACCCATCCAAGGGTGTGTGCACCTGCTTGCAAATATGGACCCCGTGAAGTCCCTCTTAAGTGACACATAACGAGGTTATTGACTCATTCCTACTGCCTAAATGGGACCACTGCTTCCCACCCCTGTCTATGGAAATGATAAGTTAGCATGATAGTGATAGTGAGGATGATGGTGAAGTTTTGATGGGGAGTGACAGTAAGCATGATGGAGAACTAGGGCTAAGAATGATCGTGAATATGGCAATACGTGAATGTGCATATAGTGAGTGATAGCCAGCATGATTGTGAGTAAGTGAGCATGATGATGAGTGATGGTGAACATGTGAATTCTTTTCAATAAACCAAAAGCCCTAGATCGTGTTGAGGCACCTACCTACCTACCTTGGCTCAATTTCTCTGGACTTCTGTTTCATTTCTTTCGATTTAGATCTTCCAAAGATTTCTATGGTGGGGGTCAGAGATCAAACATCACCATTCATCTTCACTAGATTTATGCATTTAGGATAACTAGAGTATCTTGAAGAGTCTTGGCACAAAAAGGTATTTAGATGTAGGGAAATATACGACATTCGATGAAGAATGTTGGTATATATATATATATATATATATATATATATATATATATATATATATATATATTGTAAATAACTAAAGATAAGGGAATGATAAAGGGGAAAGCATGATTCTTTGAGATTGTTTGACTGGATGGAATTTATCACTGTCGCCCAAAGTACATGTGAAAAGAATACTTTCAATCCTCTTGTATTTCCTGAAAATACCAGAAATGTATTTTTTGCTGAAGTATTTAGTTGAAAGGAATATGCTGTGATGGTTCAATCAGAGACTCTTCTATTCTTTTTTTCGTTGTTGTTATACATTTGAAATATCGAAACTACAGAAACTAGGATTTGTAAAGGACTGAAAATCACATAGATCTCAATTTCTTTTGATAAAATCCCATCATATTCTCGTAAGATACAGAAGTCATATAATGTGAGATCAAGTGTGTTTTGTAATCATGATGTGAAATGTCAACATACTTTGGGAGACTCTCACCAATTTCGTTTTAGAAATAAATCAGGCACAAGAGAGAGGGATAAGTTCCTGATTGATGACTGACACTAAAGTTGACATATTTTTGTAAGTGTTTCATAAGATTGCGACCCGTTCTTTCGTATTTTTTATGTGGTATTGGGAACATTGTGGTTATTCTACAAGTGTTTTGTATAAAATAAACAAGAACACACAACAGTATCTGTGTTTTGATGATATTCCCTTTTTGATGCCTTAAGATCCATGAGTGAGAGAAGGTGGATGCTACACTGTACTGGAAGCAGAGAGGTTATGATGTTAGTGATAGAATAATAATAACAACAACAAAATACCAACAACAATAATGATAATATATTACTACTATTAATGATGATAATGATATAATAATGATGATAACAATAACAATACAAATAATAATATTGATAATGTTTATAGTAATGATAATGATAACAATATTAAGCATAATAATGATAATAATGTCAAATATAATGCTAAAAACGTCATCTCCCACAAGTTCCTGCTGGGGCTGGGATCAAAGAGCATGGGTCACTGCCCTCAAGAGGCAACGGGAACGCTTCCATCTCTGAAGCCACCGCCACAGTTCCCCCGAGGGTAGAGTACTTCTCATTACGTCTGAGAGAGAGAGAGAGATTGCGTTTCATTTAGCTCCCCTGAGCCTCGTCTCCTGTCATCTTCTAGGAGCAGAATGTGATATGAACCGTGAAATTAAACGTGTTTTTGACGAATTATTTCATTCCATAATGTGCATTCTGTTTATAAATTCATCACTGGGTATATTTAGATTCGCGGTGTGTTTGTTCGTCCCCTTTAAGCTGCTATGTACATTTGAGACGGGTAAATATGTGTCGAGGTACATAGCTTAGCCAAGACGTGAGGGCCGTTTACATACACATGAGAGGTACTTGACCTGATTACTGTACTTTTACGTGACATATTTTTCTTCTTCTTTTCATCCTTAGATCTCGTTAAAGATGAATCAGACGGTGAGTGATGAGTGAATTAAGAATCATAATTTTTTCTTTTTAATTTTACATCTGGTGTCAACTATTCTTAGCTCTTTGTCCTCGACCTGTACGATCTTTGAACTCCACGGTCCTATAACCTTCAGGGATCATGGTTCGATCCTTGGATCCGGCTGGCTGGCTGGCGTACTGCCTGTTGACCTTTGACCCGTTCCTCAATAGATGGGTCACACACAGGCCAGGCCACCATACCCAAAACGGGGTGGTACAGCCGTATCCAAGGGTCGTACCTGCCGTGCAGGAGAGAAAGAGATAGATAGAGAGATTTCGTACCTAAGAGTCCTCACGACGAAGTTGTAAGTACTGGGCAAAGAGAAGGAGGAAAAAAATATATATATATATTTCCTGTCCATGGCTACCTAATTAAGCCACCAAATAACTTCATCTAGAAAAATGCCGCGTGACTTCATGGACCCAAGTTAGAGACGACTGAAAAGTCGTCGACGTCCTCTCCTCCAGCTCAAGTTGCCCCGGAAGTTCAACTTCCCCTGCAGCTTACTGCTGCAGTACAGCCCCTGTTAAAAGGGGCTCCAGGATTACAACAAAAAAAAGTTACTTGAGAGACTTCACAAATAATCTTTAATGAAAACCTGCTCAGCTCTCTCTCTCTTTCGCTCTCTCTCTCTCTCTCTCTCTCTCTCCACATACCGTAGCTTGCCCCTGCTATGTTCCCCTTAAACCTGTAGGGCTCCTCATAAAACTAGCGAACAGTTTTATCTAGTGCTGATTCTCCCCCATATATATATATATACCACATCATCTGTTATATTTGAGATCACCACCACAGCGGAGGCAGCACCAAGAGCAAACCAATGTTTTTTTTTTTTTTGTCCCGGAGGTTACGGCCACCTTGTAAACAGCATTGAGGTAAAAAAAAAAAAAAGTCGTGAAAATAGTGCCCAATGCGATATATTTTTCCCCCACGATGCGATATATCGCATGGAAAGCAAGACTTTGACAGGGCACCGTATGTCGTCCGTGTGTGTGTGTGTGTGTTGCATAGCCCTTTCGCAAACTGCCCCGCTGGTGTGGAGGACTGCGATATTAATTCTCACACAGCATATACGACTGTTTGGACCGGATGAGCTTCATGTATATTCGAATGCAGTTTATGGTAATGGAGAGATAGATGTATCGCATAAATTCACTCAGTGTAAACCCGACATGCGAGAGGAAAAAT
Source organism: Panulirus argus (assembly GCA_038088735.1). Classification (NCBI taxonomy): domain Eukaryota; kingdom Metazoa; phylum Arthropoda; class Malacostraca; order Decapoda; family Palinuridae; genus Panulirus; species Panulirus argus. The sequence goes on along the minus strand of JAYMFT010039017.1, from coordinate 25,273 downwards.
AACTATTCCGTTTCCCAGTTGTGTGTTTATAAAAATGCCAAACGTTACTACCTTCGGCGGGTATAAAAAGGTATGAATCAAAAGCGTAGCTTAAACGGATTTAAACACTCTAACGTGAGAGCCTACATGTAACACTGTCGTAATGAATAGGCTTCGACTTCATATCCCTCGTCGACAAACCTCTTTGTCTAGTGTGTGGGTGAGATTGTCTTTTTCTGTAACACTTGCCTGTTCTTTTACTGATATTATTTGACTACGTAACCATTGACATGATTGTGAGAAGAACTGCTGTTTTACGCAAGGAATCTACTGCAACGTAACAAGATTATGCTCTGCTATTTCAAGAATGTTGAACTATTTTGTAATTTCAGAAGATACACTGACGAAAACACCACATGGGAGCCTTGACGCAGAGAAGGTAAGGTAAGGCTTCAGCTGAAAGCAAGTGATCCTTAGAATAGTCATCACTTGCACAGTCACGATTTCATAAGAATATCTGTCACTGAATTTCACCAGTTGATAAAGGAGCGGGTCTGTGAAAAGGAAACCAGAGAATGAGTTGGTCTAGGAGGTGAGACTTACAGGAATTCTAGCATGGAATTCCCACTCATTTACTTATATTTTAATGGTTCACATACTTGCTGATCCAGCGTTACTATCAAGGCTTTTATAAGTTCGTAATTTGCCATTTCATCTGCATAAGTACTTGAGGTATTCGATCTTTAACTGAAGAGGAGTCAAAAGGATCAGGTGGTTAACACAAATTTTGTTCTGGAATGTGTAAGGTCATCAAGATTTCAACTGATCCGAGAGAGAGAGAGAGAGAGATAGAAAACGTTACAAAAACAACACACAATTCTTTTGTTCCTTCTCTTTCGTATTTTTCTCTCTCTTTTTCCGGCTGGTTCCACGTCCCAACAGAAATTGAATATACTGTAATATTGTCCCAGGGCAATTTTGTGTACGTATTTTTTTTCTTTTTTTACGGCGAGTTTGTCACAGTATGTAATATTTTCATCATCATCACTCCCTCTCAAACTCAATACGGTGTACCTACCATTCCTCGTTAAAACTGAAACGCACACAAAACTTTGTACGACCCGTCATGCTGTGTTGTGTTTGTATGCCTTCCACTCGCTGGAGTGTGTGTGTGTGTGTGTGTGTGTATGTCAGTCAACATGTTTTGGTGTGCAAACCAATTATACACCCATGGGTGTTGTTGTCCTAAATGGCAATTATTGTCCCTCTGATCCTTGTTCCTGACGAGCACTATGAATATCAGCACATCTCTTTTTTATTTCCTTTTTCGCTAAACTTGCCATCTAAATCGTAATTCAGCAAAAGATTGTCAGTAACAAGCCACCCGGACGACTTTCAAGCCTTAGACAGATATATGTGTAGCTTTAAAGAAAGAAAGGAAAAAGGTAATAATCTCCGACACTCTTGTAGTAGGCTGTGAAAGAAGAAAAAACGCTGAGGTTAATGGTGGTGTCCTCTTTTCTATAGTTGCAGATAAACACGGTGAGGATCTCCTCCCAACTGGCGGGAGGGAAGTCATTCCGGAGCAGGCGTGTTGAGGCGAAGAAGGACGCCCCGTCGAAAGAGACAAATCTCAAATTCCTTTTCCATTAACGGCCGTTGCACCGTACCAACCAACTCTGGTGATACTGGGGAACTTGGAATCAACAACTTCTCGTGATCCAGTAAATATTGACCGAACCCTAACTAACCGTCTTCGTTTATCACGAGTACCCCAGTAGAAAACGCGACTCTTGAACTCAACGCCACCACCAAGTCGGCTAGTTCTCTGTGGCGTCGCTGTCCATCAACTGCGTGTGGGTTTGTGATGATGAACCCCTCACACACGATGAGCTTTTATGATGATCTCTCCCTCTCAGCCAGACTCCAGTGGGCCAGGAGGAGGAGCTCCTAAGAGTGGAACTTCAGCCATCGATCTGCGTCTGATGAAATTTTTAAGGTCTCGTGAGTCACGGGTTAAGAAGTGAAAATGAAAATTACGACTGGAGGGGAAAAATTGAAATTTACATCAAACTGTTTACACACAAGAGTGTATGACTTTGTGTACAGTGTGGGGTCGAGGCAGCCTCTGAGGTCATTGAGTCCGCAAAGTTGAAAAGGATGAAATTACCCCGTGGGTTGTTTGAAAGGAAAAATATTCATCTGTAGCGTTTTTGTACTGTTAAAAGATAGTTTATACATCTCAGGGTGGATAATGCGTATTTTAATAACCTTGGCATTTAAATACAGCACTGCTAGAGTGAGCTGTTGGTCTCCTTATTGTCGAATAAGCTTCGTATTGCTTTACTGAGTGACTGACGTGAGCAGGCCACAGTGGCAGCAGTATTTGTCTTGGGCTGGAGGGACTTACGAGTCCTAGTCAGCCTGAGGGAAATCGTCCTTGTCTTGAGCTAAGCCGTGTCAGCAGAGCCGTGAGCTGGGGGCTTGAGAATTACTCTCCTTCCACAGATGTTATTTTAAGCCATATATATATATATATATATATATATATATATACGTGGAGTGACTTATATACATTTGCTGCCTTCTGCATGAATATATGAAACGGAATTTCAACAGCTTACTTGCATGTGATCACTGACTCTGATGTAAACATTAAAACCAACCATCTTTGTCGACCCGACAATGACCATATAATTCACCAAAACTCTCCTCTCTTGGTGGGAATGCATATTTCTCTCTCTGACATTTGCATTCAACCATGTAGGAGAACACCATAAGCAGTAGCAGTGTGCAAAGTGAAGCGAACAGTTTCGTAGACGAGTGAAAAAGAAGTGCTGAATAGTTTTCCATTTGGTGGATTTTGGTTTGACGTTTGACTACCTTTAACGACCCTCGGTAGTTCAACTGAGAGGCCCCCGAAGAGCCTGAACAACCAAGATACACAACAAACCGTCTGTTAGCAGACGGTAATCACCATTAGCTCTGAATACTCCTAGACCCAGATCACAAAGCCCCTCACTGCTCACAGTGCATATTGTGTCCAACTCAAACCACTAGGGATTTATGAGGCGGCGGAGCAATTTTTTGCGCTCATGACTCATACAGCGAAAGGAATGATTGTATTATGAGAATTGTATGCTTAGCTCGCGTGCGTATGGATGGAGTGTGTCATTATCCTCCTGAGCCATTCTTCATACGTTTTGAATGTGTGTAAAAGAGAGAGAGAGAGAGAGAGAGAGAGAGAGAGTCTCATTTTCCTGCCGTAATATTTTTTTTTTGGCAGCGAAGATATCTTCTTTTTCTTTGTTCAGCAACTCCTCTGATATTATCCGCAGTCAGGCCCGCGGATATCTGCGGTTAGTTTAGTAAATAACCGCAGTCAGGGTTCCGTACGGATATCCGAAGTTGGGCTCCAAGTGGTGTATTTGCGAGCGGTCGGACGCGAACGTACCCTAACCTTTTGCCTCTTGGCCAAAGTGGTTGGTACGTACCACGACCACCACCGCACAACCACACAAAGCCACCTCGTTCACAGCAGTGTGGTACAAGTCTCCATAGTAGTGTACTTGAGGTATAGTCCATTGTGTGTGTGTGTGTGTGTGTGTGTTTGTGTGTGTGTGTTGGATATCATGCAGCCTCCGTGAAAGATTCAGAAGCCGCCGGGAAATTCCTCGTGGCTCAACAACAGCTGAAATATGAATTTCGTTTTGATACGAAAAGTTTCACGCTAAAGTACGTAATTTATCGTTCGTGAAATCTTAACTCGTCCACTTCGAGATCTTGGGAACAAAGAGCTTAAAGTCAGTTTTTGGAAAACTGATTTCTTCATTACAGAAAGATTTTTTCTTTGATGCTTACGAATATAATCTGAGAATGTGAAGATCTTGATGTTAGGATGGCCAATATAAAGTGATCCAGGTATCTGAAGGCTTTTTTTTTTTTTCGTAATTTCTCAAAGCCTTTAAGAAACTGGCTCGAAAATCTATAATTTTTCTGTTGGTAGAAACGAGGTGGCGTGGACACGTATAGACTCTACGTTCATACATCTAATGAAGAAAAAGTGGTAAAAAATACATTAGTCAATAAATCGTTTTAAATTATTTGCCTCAGTTTCCATCTCTTACTGTAACCAGCCAGCCATGGATGGCCTACCCTGTGGAGGGGGAGGAGGGGGTTGTTAGCCCAAAATATTGGCACGATGTATTTCCTGACCAATCATAGCCTTGCTTACGGTTCCGGCCAATCGTTAGCGGTTCTCTCCCATCGTTCGACCTCGGGCTCCTCCACCCGCTGGCCTATCACTCACCGTGTTCTCTAATTAACTTACCTGCTCTCCCCAGGGCCGCTTTGGCAGTTGGCTTGTTCTTTCAGCCAGGAGACGATGGAAAATTAACTCTGAATATATGTTGCTAGTGGAGCGGTCTTCCGTTCGGTAACTGCCAACGTAGTCTCGCAAATCTGACTGGAAAAAGAAATAGGACTTCCTTCACGGGTGTTGTTGGGTCCGGCTCCGTTGCACATCAAAGTCTGCGTTATCACCTCGTGCCAGTGGTAATGTAAATCGGTTTCTCTCTGGCATGGGCCAAGGGTATTGTGAGAGAGTGTATGTGGTTTTAGAATTATACCCTTAACTCCTGAAGAAGGCGATGGTGTTCGGTGGATGCAGTAGTCTGATGTGGACGGCCTTAACAACCCTTAGCAACTGACATAGATTTAAAGCTCATACAACCAACCAGCGCCTCTGATTTTATGAGAGACTTTTGAGAACAACTCTGCCTTAAACAGTGTGTGTATCCCCTGGAGACAGACATCCGGTCGCTCAATATTCTGCAAAAGTATTACACTCTCGATTGAAATGTGATATTCAGAAGTTGGGATTTGGTAGAATGTCACTTATTTTTTCAGCTGAATTATTCATGGTGGCGTTTGCATTAATCATGCATGTTTGTTTTATTTTGGCGCTGAAAAATTCAAGGTGGCACAGTCGTTAAAGAAGAAAGCTTGAATCTCACCCCAGTCGTAAAATATTCAAAACTGGAAACGCAAATAATACTCACACACGTGCCTGGATTTGTCAACATTTTCATGAGTATTTCATTCAACTTTTTTTTTCCTTTCTGCTGCAATAGAACAAAACACTTTGGTTTTAAACTGATTGCCTCATTAATTCAAACTGAATGCGCTGAATAAAGTAGTGGTCCATCCATTTTTTCCCCCCCAGATAAAGCCGTTGCATAATTTTGAGTCAAGGACTGGAAATAGTTGATGTGGTTGTGAGAGAGCTGGATGTCTGTGTTTGGTACGGTGTGAGTGTTTGATCACGTTTGTCTGCCTTGTGGCAACACTTCATGAGAAACATCCGATTCCAGAAGAATATGACGAGGTATACAAAACGCCTAGGTCCTTTGAAACAAAACAAACTATCTAAGAATATTGGAGGAAGGCAAATACTGGGAGAGAATATTGGAAATCTATATACGCATGAGATAGCCCGTGAATCTTCAGTGATTTTTGAATGTCACAAATTTTTTCATCTTTTTAGCTTGGTAAGATTTTGGTATTGTCTACAAAACCCAAAGGCTCTGAGAATATATCTATATACATATATTGCTTTTGTGTTTCATTTCTTCAGGAATACAGAGATAATGAATAAATGTAGGTTTAATGACATCTATATATGACAAGTACGAGATGTGACCACCAGAGACAGGCAGGAATCGGGGGGGGGGGTGATCAGAGATGGTGTCGTGTTGACCAAAGCCTTGTCATGTGACCACAGGCAAACATGATTTATGTAGCTCGCAGACGAGTTCTGCACATGTTGACAATTCTTTTCGCTAAATCCAAACTCTATCCTTGCTTGTGGTCACCTGACACTTCATGGCTTTGGTCAACACGACCCTTCGACGGATCCTCCCCCCCCCTCCCACCCACTCCCTCGACTCCTACCTGTCTTTGTTGATCACATTTCCTACCTGACCTTCTAGCCTGACTCCCCCTCACCTGACGAGGACATCCGCCTCACGTGTCATGTATATAGATGTCATTAAACCTACATTTATTTATTCCTTATTTCTGTATTCCTGAAGAAGCGAAATATCCCAAAAGCGCTCAGACGTTCGTGTCTTGTATATGAGATTACGCAAGACTGAAGATAGAATAAGGCATTCTAGAGCTGCCGAAGGAAGAGGCGAGGAACCTTAATTATGGTGACCAACGAAAGGGTAAGATACGTTGAGACACCCCTTCCATCCCTTTTGTCTTTGGGAGTCGCCATCTCTTCTTTCCCCGATAGTACCTCCTGATTTCATTTTCATGGCGGTCGTAACGACAGCTTTTATAGCGGCCATCGACAAATGCCCGCGTGCACCAGGTCGATCTAAGCCCACAGGATGTGGTATGTGATGTCTTGAAAGACCTCGACATTTTCCTCATAGGATGGAAAGGACTTTCGACTGTTATGCATGGCCAACATTTGTTGCCTCTCCCGACTAGATAAAGAAAATTGAATCAAATCCCGACATTACTTTTAGCATTTGCGACTCTCAAATTCCCCGTTTTTAGACAGGCACTCGAGGAGAAAGCCGTTGTGCGACAGATGGAGGGCCAGTTGTCACCGTTTACCCTTGACATGAAGCAAGAGATAGGAAATCTTTTTACAAACGAATACGTTTATTTTCCCTAGATAATTAGAATTTGAAAGAGAAGAACAGAAATTTAGCTAACTGGACTATGTTTGTGGTGAGTGATACCTTCTGGCAACAGATAGTTTTTCTGTAGCAGAGCTGCATTTTTTTTTGCTTGACGATTGATTTGATATATTGTGATATCAAGAGCTGACGCCTCTATGAATGAGCTTCATGGAGGGTTGAGAAAGGCTCATGGCTTCTCACAGATCTCTCTGTGAGAGCTGCTTGGCCTTTGTTGTTCACGACATCTCACAAGGAGCTATGTGAGAGCCGCCTGGCTCCTGCTGTTCATGGTCTCTAAGGGCCCTCGAGAGAGAGCCGCCTGGCCCCAGTTGTCCATGGCTCCTTAGGGACCTTTATTCATGATCCCTCAGAGTCCTGCGAGAGCTTCCTGGCCGCTTGTGTTCCTGGTCCCTGGAAACAAGCGAAGGTATTCAAGAATATTACGTCTGGTGGCAGTAAGTCGACGTTGGCGAGCTTAATGACCTAGGCTGGCGTCTGGTATGTATGGCCTGAAGCCCAAACGATCGTTGAGTGGTTGGTTGTCTGGGATCTTAAGGTCCATCAACTGCCAATATAGTCGTCAACGTCAAGCGATTACATCGACCAAACGTAAAAAAAAAAGAAAAAATCTATAACATCTGAGGAATAGAGATAATTCTAAACACCACTTACACTCGGTCACAATGCATGTGGCTCTCGCTCAAATGACCGACCAACCACTTTAGGTATATTCCAGGCAAACACAAGACACATTCTCCACACACACACTTCCCTCTCTCTTCACTCCGAGAGCGGCAGCGGCAACATGCATGTTTCTGGTACATTTTCTTCGCATTGACGCGTAAAAAGAAGTCCCCTGGACATGAAAGACTGCCGGTAAAGGAGAATATTTCCTGGTCAGCATATCACCACAGCGTCTCGCCCGGCTCTTGCCTGTGTGTGAGGCACGAGTGGCTATGTAGGTCAGGTGTGTGTGTGTGTGGAGGAGGATCCAGTGCTTCTACACAGTAGGAAACTGTGAGACAATAGGGAGATTAATCTCAGCCTAAGGTGGTAGGTAACCTTCGAAGAGACATAAAGTTACGTTTGACCAAAAGGCGAGGTGCAGATAAGTTCCTAAGAATATAGAATGAAAAGTGATCCAGAGTACAAAACGTGTTTTCATTATAATCCTAAAGTCTTGAAGCTCTTGTTGTCATGTTTTCTCTATAGCACTGTCATTGCTTCTTTGTAAGAATTCTTTTCGTGTGCTTAAAGATGTATGTGTGTATTTACAGCCAAGCGTATTAAGGTTTCATTTGCTGTTGAGTCTTTAGCTTCAGTGGACGCGAGCCAAGAAGCACTTCATTTCAGTGTCTCGGTATTTCGAACTCCAGTCAGGGTCTGTGAGCACAGATGAAAGCTATCTATATGATTAACACACTATATGTTGAAATACTTAATCACTTACAGTTAATTTATGGAAGCATTAAGAATATCGCAATTATTACAGTACTTCTATCAGGGAAGAGTGAGTGAGAAGATTGTTTCGAATTCTAGAGCTCCGAAGCCGTTTCGGAAACTGCTCTGTGCTTCGTTCATCGCTTCTTAACCTTATCATTCCTTTCTAGTTAGACCTTTCCTCCCGAAGATGGCAGCACAAAACACAAGGGAATGGAATGGTGTTGGTATTCAGACGAAGGTAACAGTCGTTTGAAGATATAACAACCTCCCTTGTGTTCTTGTAACGTGAGTGGTAAAGATGATACAATGACTGACTGACTGACTGATGTCCCGATCCTCGTAAGGGCTTCTTGATAAGCCTAGGACTACCTTTGTATCGTGCACCCGGAACGCACGTGTTAGGGCTGCCGCACACATTCTCGGGCTTGGTCAAAGACCATTCTGCAGTCGATAGATTCCGCACACAACCACCCTAAGAGAAAAAAAAAAAAGTATTGCCGCTCGGATATAAATACGGACCCGTCTCGAAAATTTTCTCCAGTCGTCAGCTGCTGTCTAGGAGACAGGGATTTTGTTGGTGTTTGTGAATATTAGAAGAATCAAGGTTATATGAATTAATATTTTGTTTGATGTTTTTGAAATTTTGTTTTATATATTTTGAAATGCGTATATAATCTTTATTTTTAGATGTCCAAAATCATAAATGTATATTTTGTTTCTGGATGTCCAAGACCATCATATACGTATAATTTTTGCTTTTAGATGTCTAAAATCGTCCGGGTAATTTGTATTCTTGCGGTTGCTTTTTGCAATGCTGCAGCACAAATGTCCTCGCCAGATTTGGAAGTAAAACGTCCTCCATCTCCCCGGTAAGTCTGTACTGTTAAGTGAATATAATGCTTAAAATTTCCCAATTTTGTATGCAATTAATTTTAAGGTCTTGTGAGATTTTTTTGTCTTCGTTCAGCGCGAGGTTGTCAGAGGACGAAATAAGGTTTGTAGGTTCTTTTTTGATAGAGGACTACGCTATGATTTTCGACTTTTTGACCTCTTGCGAAGGGCTAGTGGAAGTAAACCTGCAACTTTCGTCTCCCACTTTAACACTAGTCTAAAATGGAATTTTATTTTATATCGTGAACAGGTGGTTTTTGCTTGTTCTTGGACAATTATTATTCCTGTGGAAAATGTATAAACGAAAACTTGTTTGTACATATGTTAATCCTTGGAAGTTTTCATTATTATTGTGGGAAAGTGTGGTATATAAATAAAAATCTGCTCCAATTCGGACAATTGCAAAATTGGAAAAAGACAATTTCAAAACCATTCCTTCTATATAGAATCTTCATTTGCAGAGGAGACATTGCCTTCAGCGTAAGAAAAGCCACAGAGGATTTACGGGCTCAATCTCGCGTTCACTTTGAGGTAAGATATTTCTACCCCCAAAAATACAAATGTCTATAATAAAAGATTTTTTTAATCCATGTTGACAAACCGCACAACAAATACCTGAAGCACGAATGTTCTTTTTTTTCTCCCTACAGGATGTTTTGACTAATCTGGGAAGTGGCTGGGAACACAGATTTGCACAGTTCAACGCCCCGGTTAACGGAGGGTATTTCTTCATCTTCCACGCTGTCTCTGCCGAACGTAGCGGATTTCAGTAAGCCATTCGTCCCAAGATAAAGTTTTCCTACATTCTTTTCCTTCCTGCAAAGCTATATATCTTATTTTATATGTTTAAAGTCTCCAATTGCTTTAATTTAATCTTGAGACAATTTTCATAATTAGTTTTCACGTTAATATTTTTTTTTCTCTATAAAAACTTTCAGAATAGAATTGATGAAGAACAGAAGAACCCAAGTGACGGCTTACGTTGACGATGGACCTTACCAGCACGGCTCCAGCTCTGTCTTCCTAGAACTTGTCAGGGGAGACACTGTCTCCCTGGAGATTACCGAAGGCGAGATCTACGAACATCCACGAATGGAAGCCTATACCACTTTCAGTGGATTTTTGGTCTTCAATTTCGAGTAGATAATAAGAGAAGGAAAAAAGATTCGTTAAATTGTATGTTAAAGTTCAATGAAGTTGTTCTTTCCGAAGGAAACTGATGAAAATATGCAAATTGATTGACCTACTCTAATCCTTCTTGTAACAAATACTCGCAAGAATTTTTTGCGATGCTGTAAGATTTGGTATATTTTCTAAACTAGAACTTGTTTGAATAATCCAGGGTATCGTATGCTTAAGAACGTTATTGTCTTTATTTCCAAAAGTAAATATAACCAAATGTGTAAAGCTCAAATTAAATGTAAACTAAAACATCTGATTTTTTTTTCTCTCGGTTATATATCTTTTTCAAATATATATGCATTTTTCAAGCAAAAGAAAAGGGATACCTCTAGTCTATTGACCACTAGCCTTAACTTCAACATAATCTACTTTTTTATTGAGTCTCGTACATTAAAATTTTTAAATAAATCTTCAGAATTTTAACAGAACCTACTGCCTTACAACAACCAAAGTACAAAGCTTTAAAATCTAAAATTACGATTTCATAAAAAAAATAAAATGAAAATTTTGTGATTGTTCATCCATTCTATAACATTTAAGTGCGAGTGACATTGGTGCAACTGGGAAATTGTTCATTATTTGACAGTGTATTGTAATTTTTTAAACTTGCTCTTTTCTGTATTATTTTTAAGGTATCAAGAGCATTAATACTGTTATGATTTTAGTGCTCTATCATAGAGAAATATTTAATCTATACATTTTTAAAAGAAGCAGACCCATCACAACTTGACTTATAAATCAGGTAGAGCAATGGACACTACAATTTAAAGTAATTTGCGCCAAATCAACATTGTGATTTAATACTGTTCAGGCAACCGATATGGTAAAGTCTCATGACTAAAGGGGTTTATTAAGACTGACACGTCTTGGAACGTGTATAGTCTATTAAATTTATCGGATAATCAAATCGTCTCCTTTCCAAAGGATGGGATAACGGAAAGGAAACTTACCAACTCTACAACCTCAAATTTCAAAGTAGGTTCTATGTCTTCGCGTAGATATATAAAGAACACCGCCAACAATGCGGTAAGGTCCCAAGAATCTTGCATGTTTCTCTACTATATAATGACACAGGGTGCTGAGGTTTTACTTAGACACGTTATATTATGATTATCCTGTAAAGACACATTATATTATGATTATCCTGTAAAGAAATATAGAACGTAAATAAAATTTTTCAATATATAAAAAAAAATTAGTGTTCAGTCATCTTTTTCTGACACTTTAGGTTCTTGTTAATCTCGTGTTTCGCTTCATCAACGTCAGCTGCTTCCTAAATTTTTTTTTCCCCCAACCTAGCGCCCCCCACCCCCTCTGGTGGCCCGTCTCTCGAACTGGAGTAAATCGAAACTATCACTAATGTAGTTAAGATACTGGCATTTGCAAGAAGCGTTTTGTACCGATGATCATATGCAAAATTACTTGGATTTGCATGATTACCACCCACTTCTCTCGAGTCGCAGCATGTCAATAATTTTTTGTTCGACTTCATCAAAAATTTCGAAGGTACTGCATCGAGCCAGAATCCGTACCATACAAGGCGAAAAAAACATGTGAAGTATATCAGTATCATAACGTCGTTATGTGCATTATACGACTTACAAGTCATTTGCGCCTCCTTGGTAAAATTGACAATTTGCAGGTAAATTGGCTTTGACTTATAAACCTTCTGACTCCTACCACACTGTGAGGTTTCTGATTATCTTCCACTATCGCAAACAGCCCCGAAAGGACCCAAAGGTCTGTTTGCTCTTTGAATTCCACTGGTCTGTAGGATTTAACAGCTAGCGAGCTACGAGGATTTGAATTCTTTTGTATTATATCCATATGTTTATTATGTTTTTAAACGAGAATGTGTGAAGGGCGTTTTTTTTTTTACATAGCACTATACATCAGAGCTTAAGCAGATGAACGTAGCTGATTTCTCTATTTTTATTCTCACGCATAAGCGGATCAAACCCTGGGCTGGTGCGGGATGATGCGGTTCATAACGCTGACCACATCACGGAGGCCCGCTTTTCCCACGCAGTTATTTCCATCAATGAACCTACTAACTCATGTGTACTGGATAATTGGTTATTACTATCATTACTGTCATCACGCCCCGACTGTCCGGAAAGATAATGAGCTAGAAGCGTGTCCTGAACTCTGGCGCTTCGACGCTGCTTCGGAAGCTGCTTCGTGTTCCGTTCATCGCTTCACTTCTCATCACCTGATGCCACGCTCCCATTCTCGTAAATCTTTCCCCCAACAGATGGCAGCATAAATGTGTTATTGGACTTATGACAACTCGCTCCGCGCCTTTTTGTCGTAGTTGGAGCTCTGTATCGCTTGTTGGGAGGTTATAAATATAGGCCACTGGGGAAATAGTTTGAGTTGCTGTTCAGAGTTTGAGGAACGTGGGTGAGATAGGTATTCTACTGCTGTGTTTTGGAATTTTGGTGGAAGGTAAAGTTCGATTTCTCTTGTTTTAAAAACTGAGTTTGTGATTTTTTTTTTTTGTGATATGAAATTTAAGTAATATATCTTTTTAACAGATGAACGGGATTGAACGTTTGACGGTGTTTCTTTTGGCTTTAACACTTGGAGCTGAATGTCAAATTTCCTCTCGTCCGTCATCGTCGTAAGTCTTTCATTAAGGTATTTAACATCTGTGGAAACTAAGTTTGAGATGGTGAACTTCAAATCACTATTGTCATATATATATATATATATATATATATATGCATGTTGCATCTTCATAATCTCGTTTTATATAGTGGCGCTTTATTCCTCAAAATTTGTATAGGAATCTCCGTTTAAAATGCAACAGTTATTCGTTTTATTTCTTCCACTTCCAGGAGAGATATTGCTTTCACTGTCACTGGAGCTACTGAGAAGCTTGAAGCCTTCGCTCATGTTCATTTCCAGGTAATCCACTTGAATATATTCCATCTTCATACTGAATATAATGTTTTCCATTCGGTGTAAATGCCTTATATATACACGTGTCCTATTTCCCAGGATGTGATAACCAATTTGGGAGGCGGCTGGAAGAGCCAGACTAGCGAGTTCGAGGCTCCTGCCAACGGTGGTTACTTCTTCATATTCCATGCGATAGGAGGCAGAGATTCGGACTTTACGTACGTACAATTAACCACAACAGAAGCTCCCCTCCCCTCCTCATTCGAACCCATCCCAGTTATTTGATAAATCTTTTCAAGTCAAACGTGTTTCCATAGCCTTAATTTTCATCATTTATTAACCTACTTTACTCGATAAATTCTAATTTCAATGTATTTCAACCTGCAGAATGGCACTCGTGAAAAATAAGAGGTACCAAGTGACAGCTTACGGAACAACCGGATCCTTTGAACACGGTTCCAATTCCGTTTTCTTAGAGTTACGCAGGGGAGACGTCGTTGCCCTCCAACTCCAACAGGGGAAGATCTACGAGCCTCGTAATCCATCGTACACCACCTTCACCGGATTTATACTCTTCGAATTTTAAAATCTTTTCTGATCAAAGAATTTTTTTGAACTGTATGAATTTGACTAGTAAATAGCTTTTCTTTTTTTCTTTTGAATATTTCAAAAGTATGGTGAAATCTTTTTATTGATTAACGATTAGGAATATTATACAATGTTTTTTTTTTTTTTTTTGGAATTGTATGGATTTGACTACCAAATAGCTTTTTTTTTTTCAAAAGTATTGTGAAATCTTTTTATAAATTAAGGGTTAGGAATATTATACATCATTCTTTGGTGTTGACCATGATATGCAGTATTCAATATTACTCATACATGAATAAAAGGTCTCCCAAAAATATATAACAAACGTGATTTAGTGACGAGTGGAATTTTAATGCTTAAACATTTGTCTATATCTAAAACCTTATCCATCCTCAAATGGAGGATCATCTATATAAACAGAGTAACTCTCAAATTCTTGCCTGAATTCTTTATTAGACACCTGAACCACACTGGTAATTTAACTGATTTATATCCAAACCATAGTTAGCTCGAACAAGAAAATGTGATAATTTCAAATTTTTGATTTGATATCAAATACGTATGAAATGGCGTAATTTTAGATGGTTCTATATACAGATATTGAAAGTCTCGAAGTATAATTCTAGTGAGGTAATAGAATATGCCTTTGTTTGAAATGTATGATTTTCCTCGTTACATTACCTGATATTGGATGTTTTTATTTTTCTCGTGTCATTCTTTGGTTTCAACATTTACCTGAATCTTGAAGCCATTGAGTTATAAGTGCTTTATTCTTATAAAAGACTCTACCTAAGTATTTTCTATTAGGGAGCTGCGGTAATGTATAGTTAAACTTGTGTACATAATTAACTTTTTTTTTCGTGCCTCTGATAGATGTATATTTCTCCAATTTTTTTTTTTTTTTTTCTTTTAACTTTGCGAAGTTTTAACACAAATTCGGTTGCTGATGTAGTTTTAACACATATTCGGTTGCTGATGTAACTTTGTGGAGTGAGATATGACCTAGGAGAGAACAATCCTTTGTACAAATACCTTGTACCAATACAATATCATTAACAATCGTACCATATGACCAAAAGATGAAGCAAGCCAATTATCCTTTATCTTTTCATACCAAAATTTTTTTTTTAAATCGCGAGGATTCACGAAGCACCGATGCAATATTTGTGTGGACTTTAACACAGCACGTCCTTAGACCTCGCATTCCATCCCTGTGATGTTGTTCACATAGAGCTAATTGGTGAGTATTAATTAGCGCTAACGGGATCGCGTTGTCTGTTATGGCCCGCGTGTGTTCGTTCCGCTCTTTGCTTTGGCCAGGTAACTAACGCCAGTCGCCGTCTGTGTTATTGACTGAGCTCTTGATGGGCCCGATGTAAGCTGCAATTCAGCCATACATTTCAGAGAGGGGAAGAAAAAGGAATTTAGCGCGTTTAAGCGGTCTTATTATAGACCTCTTTGACACAATGGCCGAAGCCCCTATTGTCTCGCTAGGCAGTCACACATGGCTATGGTATACGTCAGGTTAGGATCGGTACAAAGGTTGCTGAAATGACTTTCTAAAATTCTATCGCCTGCTTTTTGTTTTGTGCACCAGCGATGAACTAACCACAGTCGCTGGTGTGTTTTGCAAGGCATGGTAGTTTCGAAGTCTTCAGTCTATAGGTTGTCATAAAAAGTCTAAGTCTACTGCTTAGTTATACGTTTAGAATTTTAGAGAGAAATGGATTATATCAAGCCTTGCTTGCTCGTGTGTGTCTGTCTCCTAACCTCACATGTATTAATCTCCTAAGTGCCAGACACCACCACACCCAGGCCATACGAATGTGTCTTTTCTTCCTTTACATTGTCTCTAGTGATTCGTTGATTTTGTATAAACGCGAAAAATTCCAAAACTAAAAACTGCTAAAAAATTACTCCCACCTATTTCCAAGATCCTTAAAACATGACTCGTCTATGAAACTATAACATAAAACATTCCGTCAAAAAAATCTCTAATCCTTCACCCAAAATTTCCTCGTCATTCATTCCCTGTACGAAACTCTCCCAAATCAAATTACCCGAACGTAATTCTCTCAGTGGAAATCTCTCTCTCTCTCTCTCTCTCTCTCTTCTTTTTTTTTAGTGAAAATATTCAACAAGGATTCCAATTACGGAGCCCTCGTGGCGCCGAGAACAGAGGTGGAAAAAGGCAGAGTCGCGATACAGTTGGCTCTATAGTCTGTAGGAGATCTGGTCTGGTTTGGCACATGAATAGCTAAATATTCAATTTACGGTGACTGACTGCCTGACGAGGTCAGTTTATACTTTCGTCGTTGGCTCGCGTGACTTGATAAGACCGCTCATGGTCACATTACTAGTGTGTGTGTGTGTAGGCCCTGCCTAACCAACTGCTGGAGTTGATACTTATCAAGGTGGTACGCTGCTGCCCCCGCCGGTCCTGAACCAGCCTGACGAAGGAGTACCTAGTACAGGTAAAAGAATACATTTGGGAGGTGTTGGCTGTTGTATTGCACAAGTTCAGTTCTGTATTGCTAATGTTCAATCCTGTTTTCACTTGCTTTGTGTACTGTTGTCTAGGTTCACTGCTGTGCTCTATACGTTCAGTGCCCTTCTTACTTTCGTTTCCTGCTGTGACGATTACGTTCAGTGCTGTGCTGTGTTTGCAGTCAGTGCTGTGATGTTTAAGCTTATTGCTGCACAGAATCGCTTTCATTGCTGCATTTATGTTGTACTTTATCAGTGTTCAAGAATGTATTTATACTTCGCTGTATTGATGTTCATTGTTTCACTCGGTGTTCAGTGTTGTTTAGGCTCAGTGATGTATTCAAACTTAGCGTTGTATTTAATCTTGGCGTTGTATTCACATACAGCGTTGCATTCATGTTCAGTGCTGTATATCAACATTTATAGTGTTGTCTTTATGTCCTGTGTTATGATAATGATCAGTAATGTATTCATGATTTGTGGATGGATATCCCGGAGTTCACCATTCCATTGCTCTGTTGCTTTAGACCAAGATTTGCATGTGTGTACTAACAGTCCGTGAGAATCGGGTCCAGGCCTTCAGCCGAGCAGGAGAGGATGGGCATTAACTGCTGTGATGACTTATGTATAATCATCTATTACGTAATTACCTGCTTGTACAGTACGAGGAGGGAGTTCTACTACACTCGTAGGGCCTCACATCTTAAATATTCTCTACGGTTATATGCTTTTTTTAATCTTTTCACGCTCTCACCATAGTTTAATTGTTTATTCCCGTCATCCTCGATTTTCTTGCTTGTTATTGTTATGGTCTGTGGGTGTTTTGTCTTTGCATCTCTCGTCGAAGACCTGTTCGCTGTTGACACCATGAAACTGCTTTAGAAACTTGGTGGTTGTGATCAAGTCACGTCTTAATCTCCTCTCTTCCACGATAGTCAAATGTATCGCTTCTAACCTGCAAACACACACATACACACACACACACACACCATTCTAAGCCAGGTGCCCATTCATCCACAAGCCCCAAGGTGATGATGAACACCTGGGCTGACTGTAGGCCAACTGCTATACCCAAAATTCGAACCCATGTGGTGGTCCGACACCCTCTACCCTGGCCCGTGGACTCACGGTCAGTAACGCTAACCAACAGACCACGGAGGCCCGTGTGTGTGTGCGTGTGTAATTCTTATCACGGGCCAATTTAGCTCCTCCCGCCTTGGAGGTTGCCACCCGACGACAAGTGAGTTGTCGGGTACAGGACGTTTATTGTATTTAATCTTATTGGACGGAGGATCGCATTCCCACTTCCGTGGATCTGTCTGTACTCTGCGACTTTTTTTTTTTTTTTTTCTAAGTTTGTAAACATTGCGACTCTTTTGTTTTTTAGTTCGTAAACCATTTGCTTTTGTTTTGATCATTCTGGGCTTTGAGTATGCGTCGGAAAATGCTCATTTCGTGGGAAAATACTCTGTTTCATTGTCTCTGATGATCATTTTGGGTATTTTTAAGTCAAAGCTTTGAAGACACTCGTTTCCTTTTGATATTGCTTGATCCACTGACCCTTTTGATTAAGACCAGAGGTCATCATGGTTAAGTTGTGGAATGATTTGAAGGGTGGTTGGCAGTTCTGAGCTCTGAAAGAAATGAGGACTAGAGAGTCTGCATATTACTCTGTCCTACTCTGAGAGATTCGTTGACTAGCCCGGAGAGAGAGAGAGAGAGAGAGAGATTATCACTTGTGGATACGATAGGTTTTATCTTCTTGTTTTAACACACCTTCCCTCGCCTCCATATTCAGGGAATTCCTTCGCAAAAAATAAGTGTTTTAAATGCACTTCTCATCATGAATCATTTCGCAGAAATATAACTATATATTCCACGGGACCTGTGCTGCTAAAGATTAGTCTACATGAATGCAGAACAGAATTTCATTCGAAATTATTATCACCTTCAGTGACCTGACGGCTGTAGAAAGTTGATGATAACGTCAACAAAATTGTATATTTTTGGGTCCTTGAGGAACATATATATTTCAGAAAGAGTGAGATTTTTATATTTAATTGATTTCTTGAAGAAAATCGGTGTATCGTACAAGATATAGCTAATTTTACGTAGATTTTGATTCAGCATAAGAATATTTTACCTTTTATGAATTTCTATAATCTACTGTTTAACTTTCTGATAAGATTTACCTGTTATTTGTTAGCGTTTTCAGTATTTTAAATATTATTCCTTCGATATCACAATTCTCTATTGTCGACGCTGAAGATTCATTTGAGTAATCAATCAAACACTCCTCAAGCGTTGATTCATGTCGCTTTGTTGGAATTCAAAGCTGAAAAAGACAGTACAATTGTCTTTACAAGGGCAGTTGCCTCTTTCACTTACACTTACGCATAGCAAGTTTGAGATATCTAAATCTAGTTAGTTCAAAACTCCCTTTCATGATCGTTCAATATTACCCACTGAGACGAGGTATATTCACGTTACAATTAAAGCCTGGGACTAGCTGGAAACCAGATGTGAGAGCCTGGCCCGGCCTGGTCTGGTCGGTCAGCCAGAGGGCTAAGCCAGCGATTTGCTATTGGCTGAATCCGAAAGTTGGATTAAGACTGGTCGAATCCAAGTTGCCGAGTTCTTAGCCCACTTCTCAAGGCTGGCCTGGAGCTGTTAGTGGGAGAGGGCGGTGTGAGGGACCAGCTTGAATAGACTGTGAGCAGACGAAGGATGTTAGCTTCTGATAGACTCCCAAATGCCAGTATAACCCTTTTAAAACATATGATCCATCAGCACATATCCTTCGAAATTCGGAGATTAGTTTTTTTTCTAGTAGTTGGGAAAAAGTTACAGACTTCTTCATTTTCATTTCAATCAGCAGTATAACTGCCTATTCACGACGATTTTGATGTTCTGAGGAATCAGTAATGAAAATTCTCCTTTTGTCATTAGATCAAACGCTTAAGATACACGTTTCCTAGAAAAGTCTTGACACTTAACAAAATTATTCCAGGACTATTTTGGTGTGGGATGTTTCATGACGAGTGATTCTAAGAGCGGTGAACAGTGAAATGTTAACAGAGTTAAGACCAGTTAAGTGTTCCGTGATCAAATTCAGGTATTTCATTCATCATACAACAGCGGGAAGTGCTTCTCTCTTCTTCCTCACCCCTTGTAATTCATCTGTATTCATCACAGTTGCCACTTCTCGTGCATTCATCACGAGAGGGATAAGCTTATGGATGTTAGATGTTACAACTTTGGTGAATTCTTCATGTCCCACATTACCTAGAGACGTGCCGGAGTGTTGCACAAGTCATGTCTGTCACTCAGGTAACTGGGAGGTGTTACTGGCAGGTCTGTCCACAAATACTGTCAAGCCTGACCTCAGATTCCGTTCAAGCCTGACTTCTTAGATACCGTCAAGCTTCGCCAGAGTTATTAATCAGCTTGACTTCAAATAATCTTGGGTCCTGAGGTTCGAGAATGTCTTTCAGCGCCAGAGATGAACCGTATCTCGGTCATACGCGAGTGTTTCCCCCTATTTCTCGTTTGTTCTGTGGGTTCAGCGTGAATGGAACTCCGTAACAACATGCGGTGAAACGGCTTTGAATCATTCATAAGGCAGGGACTGATTTGAGAGCAGAACCAGGTCCTGAACTTCACAGACTTTCCTTTAATTAATCTAAGACGGGAAATTAATTAAACACAAAGACGCCACAATTACTGTGAGTGGGGGAAACTCAATTAGAGTCTCAGATAAGGGGGAGAGAGAGAGAGAAAAAAAAAAGCGAGATTTGTGAAGATGCCACCGAAGCGTAGAGTGTGTGTGTTTCCACTAATGACTGAGACAAAGACATTTGTCAATATGGTTCTTTGTCCCACCGAGGCTGAGGTGTCGGCTGGTCCCGGATGTGGCACAGACTTGGGGGTGGAGGGAGGAAAAGGACGCAGGGCAATAGAGGGCCTGGCAGAGGGACCTAAGGGCGGGGGTAGTGAGGGCCACTAATGGGTATGGGCTAAGGGCCCTAAAGGGTGGAGAGAGAGAGAGAGAGAGTGTTACCTTTTCCACTCATGACTTCCTCCTCCTGCTCTTCCTCCTCCTCTTCCTCCTCTTCCTCCTCCTGCTCTTCCTCCTCCTCCTCCTCCTCCTCTTCCTCCTCTTTCACAGCCATGACCCCTTCCCTTCCACCTCAACCACAGCCGCGCCACCGCACGAATCACTCACAGCATCGTTACAGACGACTTCATTCCACCACAGACGCAATCACTCTGCCACAGACGCATGCGACCACGAGACAAGCACGGCACCATGAGCACAACCACGCTATACAACCACGACCACCATCACACGACCACGCTATACAACCACGACCACAAGCACAAGCTATACAACCACAAGCACACAACCACGCTATACAATCACAACCACAAGCACACAACCACGCTATACAATCACAACCACAAGCACACAACCACGCTATACAACCACGACCACAAGACCACAACCACACTATACAACCGCGACCACAAGCCCACAACCACGCCACTACAACCACGAAGATTTCACCTCAACCTTAACTACGGGCCTTGCATCGCCTTAAAGCACGAGAAACTTGCATGAATTTATATGAGTACATTACGGACCTTGAGATCCATTGCAGAGGATTACGTTTTTATGGGAGTGTCTCCTTCAAAGCCAATACACCAGAGGTTATCCCCCCGGTGAGATTCACGTACATGGCAGCAGGTAGGATAAAGGGAACACGTCGAATAATTCATCAATTTCTTGAGCTTTTAGTTAGATTAGTTACACAAAGTTTCGTAGTGAATACTAGACAAGCTCTGTGAGTCAGATTTTGTCTACCTTGAAACGACGGGTGATCATGAAAATCATTCACGGTATGGACGCTTGAATAGGAGAGGTCTTTAAAATTTCCTGTTTCTCATTAAATTTTCTGTTTCCCATCATAGACGGAGAGAAAAACCTGTAAAAGTAAAGGATATGAGAAGCTCAAAGCTCACAAACCTCATACAACCATGGTATAGCGCTATGGTTAATACGTGGAGCCTCCGGAGAGAGGCTCTTTGAAAAGTAGATTGTTTTCGCTGGTTGGATGAGTTCTAAAGGCTTCTACTACACGTCGATATTCTGATTCTTACGTATACTGACCTCGTTGCCATGGGTTTCCGGAAATACTGGTAAATTAGTGCTTTAAAAACGCTTATCCAATTTGGCTCAGTTGCTTTTTTTCAAGTAAAGAAACCTAGACAGAATCGAAGCTAATGCAAGCTCTCTCTGAACGGCGCAGTTCTTAGTCTTTACACCTACAGGAGTGATTCGTGAGGCGTCAGTGATTCGGGTGGTAGTCGTCCTCTGGGATTCGTGCGGTCGAAATCACGCTTTCCGCCGGAGAGTTTAAAGATTCGAAATGAATCGGTGATATACATTCCCTACCTTGACTTCTCAACGTCAGAATTCAGTTTTCATCACGATGCCTCCTTTCCTCGCTGTTATGAAAGCATGTACGCCTCTATTTCGCACTTCTTCGGTCAATAGACACATATAGACATTCTCACACATAAATACCCATATATGCACAGACACACACGCATAGTACATATGCCAGAATTTAACATATATAATCACAGACTTCGAGTCTACTTTATGAGGACCTCAGAGAGGGTGTGATGGAATCACACCCAGAGCGAAGCAAAGCCTCACAGAGCGGAACAGAGTCTCAAAAAGTGTGGGAAAAGAATCCCGGTGAGAGTGGACGAGACCCACACAGCCAGTGGAGCGATACCCCACAGAACAGAAATAAAAAAAAAAAAAAGAAAAGAACTGCGGGGAAAGAACCTCAGAGAAAGAGGAGGAGGAGGAGGAGGAGGACCACAAAAGAAAGCGGTGCAGAAGCTCACAAAAGAGAGAGAGCGGGACTAGTGAGAGATGAGGAGAGGGTGAGTGGAGCCTGGGATGAGCTTCCTTTCGTCTTGTGTGTCCAGAGGACGAGGAATGTGTGTTGTCCCTCAGATACTGTGGGAGCTTCAGAGACATCATGACGGCATGTTGCAGTGGAGGATTTTCTTTTTTTTTTCCCCCTTGAGCTTCCGGGAGAAGTACGGGAATGTGATAAGCGAGTGAGAGCCTCGGCTCGGGCCGGGAGAGCGGCCGAGGATGTCAGGAGGAGGAGAGGAGTGTTGCACTGCGAAGGAAGGAAGGAAGGAAGGAAGGAAGAGAGGGAAGTAGGAACTTTTTTGAATGCACGAGGGTGTTGTTCAGCGCGAGGGAGAGACGACAGAACCGTGAACTGAAATAAAGAATAAATCCAGGAATAAGAGGAGAACGATAATATACAAGCAGAGAAGAGAAAATGTAGGATGAAGGGGTATTTAATCAAAGGTATGGAAGCAGGACAGTCGTGAGTTCAGTCAACTGCTACAGGCAAGGGAATGTTAGACGTACACATAGCAAGTTATTTCTACCACGAACTGAGAGCTTAAAAGCGTAAAGGGAAGTAGAAAAAACTGAGTGAATTCAGAGATAAGTTACGCCACGTAGAGCAGCGATGTTGAAAAAGCTTGGCCCACCTGCATGGCTGAGTTT
>JAYMFT010039006.1:0-15687 GCA_038088735.1 Panulirus argus | reverse complement strand
ACTAGCGCGGGAAGGAGCGAATGTGTATGAAAAAAAAAATATATATATATATATATATATATATATATTACACATGACAGTTAGGGAATGAGTGTGAGCAGATATGATCTCTCTTTCTTTGTTTCCTGGTGCTGCTTCACTGACGCAGGGGGTGACAATGATGTTTCCTGTGGGGTGGGGTGGTGCCGGCTGTGGATGAAGGTGAGCAAGTATGAATATGTTTATGTGGATATATGTATGTGTATGTATATGTGTTTATATATTTATATGTTGATATGTATATATGTATATGTATGTATATGTGTATGTATATGAGTGGATGGGTCTTTCTTCATCTGTTTCCTGGCACTGCCTTGCTGGCATGGGAAACAGCAATCAAGTATAATGATGATAATGATGATTTTAATAGATATATATATTCTTTCCATTCCTTCATGCTTGATCACCATTTCCTGTATTATTAAGGTAGCACCATGATGGTGTCATCAGACTGCCTGCTCATGGTTCTACTTCGAGTGAATTTACTTTTGGGAAGGCTTTATCATTCAGTATATAGTCTCGTCAAAGAATTTTCACTCAAAAGGTGTCTTATTTCCCAGCTATTGTAGTGCAACCTTTGGCTGAGGGGGCCTTTAGAGATGTCTTGGGATATGCCAGAACTCATTCATAGAAATTTTTCCAGGGGTAATTATTAATAAATGAATTATATTATTATTATTATACCTGATCGCTGTTTTCCATATCTACGAGGTAGCGCCAGGAAACAGAAGAAAGACCCATCCACTCATATACACAGAAATATACATTTATTGTATTTATTCATTATACTTGATCGCTGTTTCTCACGTCAGCAAGGTAGCATTAAGAAGAGAGGACAGAGCCTAAGAGGAAAATTCCTCACTTGGCCCCCTTATTTGTTCCTTCTTTTGGAAAAGTGAGAACAGGAGGGGAGGATTTCCAGACCCCACTCCCTCCCCTTTTAGTCGCCTTTTACGACATGCAGGGAACATGTGGGAAGTATTCTTTCTCCCCTATCCCCAGGGATAACATATATACATACATGCACATATATGCACAGTACATGCATATACATACAAACATATACATATATACACATACACATGCATATACACACATACACAAGTACATATTCATACTTGCTCACTTCCATCCATTCCTGACGCCACCCTGCTCCACAGGAAATAGCATTGCCATTCCCTGCATTTGCGAGCTAGCACCAGGAAACTGACGAAAATGGCCTCATTCGCTCACACTCAGTCTCTAGCTGTCGTGTGTAATGAACTGAAACCACAGCTCCCTGTCCACATCCAGGCCCCACAGATCTTTCCATGGTTTACATCAGACATTTTACATGCCCTGGTTATGAAAGTAAAAAAATATTTATAGAATTGGAGTCAATGAGGATAGTCTCACCTGACAACTCAAGATTTTGTGTAATGATATTCATGAAGGGATTTAGTATTATCTTCATTATAGTGAATTGAATTTAGGGTATCTTTAAGTGAGATATGATACATTATGTATATGATCCATACACAAGTGTGAGAATGAACTTAAAGGTAATAGAATGAAATATAAGAAGTTTTATCATTTGTATGCATGTTAGTATTTATTGATATTGTAACAACTGCAGTAAATTATATTTAAGATGTATAATCCAGTCCATGATGATAATATACTTATTAATGGGTCATCATTTATATTTTAGGTTAAACACCCACAGAAAGTTATATGACTCTCTGCAAGATGTTGTTCATCATGGTGACAAGTTCCCCACCACAGAAGTTGATAAGCATGTAGCAAGATTGTTCCTTTTTGACTTTGAACAATCTGGTAAGTTTTCATGTAATTTTCTATGAAACCATAAGAATTTATGTGTAAATGCAGCAGTAAATATTACTTATTTTATGTTCTTCATCAGCCAGTTGAATGGAAAGCCACACCATAAATAAAAATTGTGACCATCAAACATGCCAAATAACCACCATCCAGTGGCTCACTTAATCAGCAGAGGATACATGGTAAACTAGCAATCACCCCATCCCCAACCTACGCTAAGCTTAGACCTTGCAAGCAGTCAGCTTTTAACTGACTCATGACTCAACAGGTTCCCATTGAAGCTTTAATGTACATTTCCTTAAAAAGTTTGTCAGTTCTTTGTTTCTGAGGTAACAGTGCAACTGTTTTATTATTTTAGATTGGTAAAACAAAACTGGTTCAATTTAACAGTGCAGAAATGCACTCTCTTCTTATGTCTCTTTCTAAGTTACACTCATTTCTTATTATTAGATTTGATAATGCTGCAATTTATTCCAGTAACAGCATAAACATATTGGGCATAACCATGTCTTCCACTCTATTTTGGAAATTCCACATAATGCTCTACAAAATTTGCTTCCCAAAAGTTTGGGATGTTGGCGAGGTGCCAAGATTATTTTCTGTTTTGTGAGTGGCTGTTCCATGTCTGCAGGAGTTTTATTCACCCCAGCATAGAATACTGTTCACATATCTGGGATGGCTTGTCCCCCACATCTCATAGCCAGAGAGGAATCAAGTGCCTTACACCGTATTAAATGTCTTTTTCTTACATATTCTTAACCATCCTTCTCTATCCACCTTGATATGTTGCCCACCTTCTGTTCTTCACGTATTATTATGACCAATGCTCCTGTAAGCTCTTACCATGTTTCCCAGCCACTAAGGACTGGATTTTTGGCACACTGATTTTGATGGCTGCTGCTTCCCATGCTGAAGTGTAGAAACCAGCTATAATAGGATTATCCATTGAGATATTCTTTCCTCACACAACAAAGCTATTGTATTCTATTTCATCTGTCATCTTTTCATTGTCCTATGACTTCTTCACCTTTAAGAGTGTGGACTGCAAACTACTGAGGAGCTTAAATTAATTTCTTCTGTGGCTTATACTCTCATTTTACCTTTCATCAGAAATGGCTTATATTGTTGGATGTTTTTGCCTGTGTTACATGTTGGCTACCACAAAAAAGAGATTCTTGAAATATTTAAAGTAAATTCCTTGTATAAGTTAATGTAAGTGTTGAAAGTTTCATACCAGTCCATCAGAAAAAATTATGTAACTGTCTTAAAACCTGGAAAAAAGTGGTAGATTGTGATTATCTCTCCTTACTAGTTTTAAAATGTAAACATAATTTGCTTGCATGAAAAAATCTTTGAGCATCACAGTGAATTAGCTAAGGCTTTGTTCTTATATCATACTTTAGATTTATGAAATATTATTCTCATAAAGGGTTTAAAAACCTTTCAAAAACCAATAAGCAAATATCTTGTAAAAGAAGGTATAGGTCATGTAAAGAAAACTCTCCCAAAATAAGTATATGAGGAATAAGGTAGTAGTTGGCAAGCAGCCAACGACCAAAGAGGTATATTACTAGGGCTGCCCACTTGAGTATTGGGAGGGTTAGTGACAGCTGTGTCGTGAGCCAGCACTTCAATGGTTGTCAAATTGCACTCCTCTGACCCAGGTAGCTGTCTTTTCTTTCTGCCTCTCCCACATGTGGACTGCTGGCATTCTGTCCACAAACATGCAGTCTCTCCATGTCATACATAACACTTGACAGCACTTTACTCACACATCTCATTCTTCATTCACTAGATTTTTCTGCAGTGAGCACATATGCCTCATCATGTCTTTTAGCAAAATGATAGGAGATATAGATAGAAGTAGTAGGTAGGAACATTTAGGGAGGAGCATTAGTTAGAAACATTAAATACAAGTAGTTGCTAAAAACATTAGACAGGAGCATTAAGTGGAAGTAGTTAGTAGAAACATCTGGTAAGAGCCTATGCAAACACTACACTAGAGTAACCCTCTGCCAGTGGCCTGTTAAGGGTGAAGCACTAAAGGCAAAGATGCAGTTAAGGAGTTCACTAGTTTTGGAGACTCTGTTGCCATTGTCACCCCCTTGAGGGAGTTGCAGGAGGAAACATTCATCTGAGATACAGACAGAATAAAGATATAAACATGAAAATTACGAAGTAAATGAAATTTTTTAAACAAATTGGAGAAAAAGAGATGTACTTTTGAGAAAATGGGTTCAAAAGTCATGCTGCATGAATATAGAAACTGAGTGCTCATAGAATTCTTTGATGCCATATTCTAGATAATAATCCACTCTCCTCCCTTTTACAATATGTACTCATGATCACTCGAAGTTCCATTGTCAGACCTAAAGCATGATTTCTCTTTTGACTTCAGCTGATGTGTAGGGAGTGGAGGGGAGATTGGTGTTTGGGCAGTGTAGGGTGTTAGTAGAATCCTGCTGTTACATCTTCCAGTGCATTCTTTTCATTTAAAGCCTTACAGGTTTCCACCAACCCACAGTTTCCTTATTGTTGGTTTAGCATAGTTATGGTGCACATAGGTTCATTTCCTGGTTGCAACAGTCATGCCACAGTCAACCAAGCTGTTCATCCACCCCTAGGGGTTGGTTGATGAAATGAATACCTGGCTCAGGTTAAAATATATATTACATATGTATATTCGCCACTTCCTGCATTAGCGAGGTAGCATTAAGAACAGAGGACTGAGCCTTAGAGGAAAAAATCCTCACTTGGCCCCCTTCTCTGTTGCTTCGTTTGGAAAAGTGAAAACAGAAGGGGAGGATTTCCTCCCCATGAGATATATATATATATATATATATATATATACACACACTCTCAAATTGCTGTCTGGTAGAGCAAAAATGGGTATGTTTGAAGGTACAGTAGTCATAAAAATATCATATGGATGCGAGGCATAGGCTGTATTCATGGCTGTGCAAAGGAGGGTAGATTTGTTGGAAGTCACCACACTTCTTGATATGTAGTCCTGCCCAGTGGACACAGCTGACATCCTAAGTGCTATAAGAGCTCCAAAGATCCACAACTGGTTAACTAATGAAAAACTTATCAGGCAAGATTTCCATTTCACTTACACTTTCTCATTTACACCTTATTTTCTTCATACTAACAACACAAAATATCAGCTGCTCACTTACGCCATAACAACCATACACTCTCACCTTTTTTGCAGCACACTACCATATCTAACATATCAATCACATGTAACACCTTACCAATCAATTTTTTTAATGTGTATGATAACTGGCCTTTTTGAGAAATAAAACTATGATACACTATACTACAGTACAATACACTTATTACTACTACTGCTAATATAAAAAATAACTTCTTTCTCTGCTAATGCTTACCCTTCTTCCATACCAATTTCTAAAGACAAACTATTAAGAGTGTGACAATCAGGTGGAATCTTATAATTTTCTTCAGTGTTCTCTTCTGTAAAGTTGAATTTCCGTTCCTTATGATTGGCTATGTTTAATTTTCCACATCCATCAAATCTGTTCATATTTTGCTACTTTTAAAAACATTTGGGAACCAAAAAATTTTTCATACATGATACAACTATGTATATCACTTTATGCATATATCTAAATCTTGTTGGATAAAAATTCACCGTATAAAACCCAGGTTAATTCTAAACCTTGTTTGACAAAATCTATTACATAATATCAGGGGTTCTTAACCTTTTCTTGAATGTAAACCATTTACTGTCACCCACTTGGTCTGCAAATCATACGCTACTTATTTAGGGGGTTAAAAGGACAATCACTAAAACTAATTGCTCATTAATATGAGTACAATATAACATACAAAATTACTTTTGTATGTAGAAATGTAAGCATTAAATTTCATTTGCAGACTCTTAACAGGTCAAAGATATTATTGGTAGCAAGAGTGTACTGTATTACAAATGGCCTGAATCATGGAGACTTAATTGATTCTGGAAAAAAAAAATTAAACAATGAGAGACCTACCATTGCTTCTTTGCCATCAAACTTAGAATAATCAGCTGAGTGACCAATAAGGCACAGAGAAGATCTGGTTAAATGTCCAACTCAGAATGGTATTGTGTCTTAATCACCAATACTGCAAAGAAACCAGACTCTCACAGATATGCAGAAGAGATGGGAATGATAACTTTAGGTTTCCTAATAAAATCATACATACACAGATAGAAGTAAAATGTATTCTTTCTCCAAAATGTAAGAACTATGCTGTATTGGATGTGTATTTCTGTATCTTTTTTTGGGGGGCTTTTCTGTGGACCATACGGAAAATGGTCCATGGGCTATAGGTTAAGAACCCCTGTTCTAAATATATGCATTTCACTTGCATTAATCTGTATATATGGGGCATCACTGAGAAAACCTTCACAGAGATGTCTGTGACCTTGTTATAATATCTGATCACAAAACGTGGTGTCTGGTTTAGGGCAAGTCTGACCCATTTGGGGTAAGTGATACTTCTTGATGTGAACATTAAGATTCCCTTTTTGGGTGGACTTGAAACTGCAGTGTGGGCAGGCAAATGGCTTCTCACCGGTGTGTCTCTGGAAATGCATCTTGAGCTTTGATTCACAGTGAGTCACATAATCACAGTTGGGATGAGGACACTGTCAGCGACTTTTAGGCCCCACTTCACTGTTCTTGCAGCCCAATGATGGGACATGACCTTGGACTACAGAGGTAGGCACAAGCACCACCAGTGACCTGACGTAACTTACTTTGGCAGCAGCACCTTATCCTGCCCCCTGTTGAAGGAACAACACAGTCCTCAGTGTGGATCTTCATCTGAAGTCGTCCCCAACACCTATTAACTCTAGCAGTGTCACATGCATGCTAACTGTTATAAATCATGATCTCTATATCCCCACTTCCTTTTTCAGTAAAACTAATAACGAGAAATATTCATCTTGTATTATAAAATTCACAAAGCCAGTTTGATATTCATTCACTTCAGAAAGCTGCTGTCAAAAAATATAATATGGAAAGGATCTGTATCCTAAAACACTAACAATAAACTTTCATAAAGCTCATTCTTTTTCATGTGACTGGTATGGAGAAGATTTCATCCAAACAGTGTTTCAAATAAGTTTATGCATGTTCTCGAGTAAAAGCAACAAATAACATCTTGAATTCCTTCTACCAAATTGTTCTTAGCACAGTACAGCAATGAAGAGTTCAAACTCTTCCAGCAGAAAGTTCTCAGCCTAGTACAGTACACACGAATTCAGTAACTTCAGCAAAATGTTCTAAATCCAGTTCAGTATTTAGAGTTTCACTTTCTTCCAGCAAAAGGTTTTATGCCAAGTTCAGTACACAATAGTTCAGTATCTTCCTTCAAAACATTCTAAGCCCAGTACAATACTCAAGGTCATTATCTTCTAGCTAAAGTTTCTGAGCCCAGTGCAGTGCTCAAAAGAGTTCATTATCTTTCATCTGAAGGCTCTATGCACAGTACAGTACTCAACAACTCACTATCTCCACGCTAAAGGTTTTAAGCCAAGTACAGTACTCAGAAGTTCAATATTTTGTACACACAAAACTTTAAAAAAGTTTTGACTCTCTACGACAACATTATCGGTAAAATTTTTAAAATAATTCCAAAAGTCATTTTCAAGGCAATTTCCACACAGTCACTCAGATCCAAGTTTAATAGCCTTCAGTGTATGCCATCAAATTTTTTTTCTAATCAGGACTTCATCTTTACTGAAAACAAACGCACCTACTGTAATTCTCTAATTTGATAACTGAAGGATCACTAGGGCTATGGCACAACACATACATATATAATGATAGATATATATATAATTATTTTTTGTTATTATACTTGATCGTTCTTTCCCCACATCAGCGAGGTAGCGCCAGGAAACAGACGAAGAAAGACCTATCCCCCCACATACACACATATATACATACATGCACATATATGCACTGTACATATATATACATATCAACATACACATATATACATACATACACATACACATATATATATGTACATATTTACACTTGCTCGCCCCCATCCACTACTGATGCCACCCCGCCCCACGGGAAATAGCACTGCCACCCACCGCGCCAGCAAGGTAGCACAAGGAGACAGATGAAATGGCCACATTTGCTCACACTCAGTCTCAGGCTGTCATGTGTAATGCACTGAAACCCTGGGGATAGGGGAAAAAGAATACTTTCCACATATTCTCTGCGTGTTGTAAAAGACCGCTAAAAGGGAAGGGAGTGGTGGGTTGGAAATCCTTCCCTCCAGTTTTTACTTTTCCAAAAGAAGGAACAGAGAAGGGGACCAAGTGAGGATTTTCCCTCTAAGGTTCAGTCCTCTGTTCTTAATGCTACCTCGCTAACGCGGGAAATGGCGAATATGTAAGAAAAAAAAATATAAAGCGAGGCACTTTGGAGATATGAATTCTGGAGATGACTATCAAACAACAGAAAATCTGTCTAACGTTGATAAAGGGAAGGATCTTGGAGCTGCTATCAGTAACAGTCAAGATGTACTATAAACAGTGCCCATCAACAAATGATAAAACAAACTGAATGCAAAGTGTCATAGTTTGGAACATCGACCCCAAAATAAACAACACAGGGAAGAACTCTGACTCCTTCTACGTAGCAAGACCAGCGCCTTGAATACGGTCCCCCAGACTTAGAACAAATGCTAAAATGGGCAAGACCACTAATTCCTGATCTCAGAAATCTACTTTTACCAGAGAGGTGAAGAAGATTGAAGCAACTCTCCGTTAAGAAGAGTAGACATTGCTGCAGTGAACTGACACAAAGTAAATCCCGAGGAACTCTACGTAATACCAAGAGAAAATACAGCTCTTTAGACAGACAGGATAAGATTCTAAAGCCAAGAGGCGATGCTGGTGTGGG
Organism: Panulirus argus; assembly: GCA_038088735.1. NCBI lineage: Eukaryota > Metazoa > Arthropoda > Malacostraca > Decapoda > Palinuridae > Panulirus > Panulirus argus. The sequence continues at coordinate 6,895 of JAYMFT010039006.1, read as the reverse complement.
AGAAGTTTCTTCGCAGATGCGTTGGACAGTAGAACGTTACCATCAAATAACGGCGTCTGTCCGGCTCTCGTGGGGAGGTGGGTGGGATAACAAGCCCAACCCCTTAGGCCCAGTGCTTAGGGTCCCTCTCACCACCGGCGACGGGCCGCCCTTGAGCATAAGGGGCCCACAGCACCTCCTGGGTTGTTCTGGGGAGCTTCAGTCTCAAAGAACAACAACAGCCGGAGGGAGTGGTAACTGAGGAATGAAGAATCTTCTCTGATCTCGAAAGATGCCCCAAGTGAGGAACAGCACATCAGGAAGAATGCAAATGGAAAAATGATGACAGATCATGAAGACACACCTGAATACACATACTTGAGAGAAAAAAATAATTACCACACCATTAGAACACTTAGCTAATTGTGAAAGATTTGGGCTCAGTGGAGAAACTAGGCAAAAGCTGGCTTGGAGACAGAGTGGTTGCACCACTCTCTCTCTCTCTCTCTCTCTCTCTCTCTCTCTCTCTCTCTCTCTCTCTCTCTCCCTCTCTCTCTCTCTCTCTTCCTTGTTGGTGTTATGCTCAATCCTCATTGGGTTACCGTCGAGCCAATCATCTTGCCTGGGGTCAACCCATGCCTTAGACGACACCCCTCCCCCCCCCCTACTCCTACTCTAACAACTTGTAATAACCATGATAATCCTGCCTCATGTATCTCGCGTCCTCCCGCGTGGTAAACAAACACTCAACTCTTCCATGTTGCATGATACTAGAACCCCGGCGTGGTTACGTGATTATGCCTCTTGGGTTTTGCCTGACAGCATTCCCAGCGTCATTCTTTGTGAGTGTTACATTTCCTGTTGTTATTCGGCTCGTTTCATAAGCAGCGTTCCCAATTTCTTCCCCTCCCCCTTGTAAACCTTTCATTCCGTTCGATCTGTTCCATCTCCGACCAAACGACATTCAACATTGCCATTAGGTGACCCCCAATACTGTTCGTATTGTTCTAAGTTTATATATCTTTTCTCATTATCTCTCTCGATTCTCACTGGATTCACAGCTGTTGCATCTGAGACCCCCAAAGCAGAGCAGGATGCATATTTCAGAAAGGAACGCTCAAGTCCCTTATCCATGGACCCGTATCGCTCACGACGAGCTAAAAAGACAGACTGAAGCGAATTCACCAATGGGAGTCTTCCGAGCGCCCTCGAGGGCTGGCCAATCAGAGACACGGCTTCATGGGTGTGGATGGCAGAGATTGGGGGACGCCGAGGGTGTAGCTCGCGTAGGCAGGGTGCCCGCGAGATGATTACGGTTTCCAGGAAACTCTAACCCTTAGGTCAGCTTATGTAACAAGCCGTATCCTTCCAGACGTAATAAGGTTACTCGCGGTTGTGTAGTCTCCTCTACTGGTAATGAAAGAAGAAAAAGAAAGCCAATTTGCAACTATTCCTTGCTTTCAGAAGCGATTGTGATTGCTTGAGTTATCACTCGTATCTTTTTTTTTTTTTTGGAAACTGGAACTGGCCGAGAACATTCTCTTTTACTGATGTAACATTCGCCAGGTTACCGGACCTTGTCACATCACTCCCAGTTATCTTGAGAGATGTTTATCTCTGTAGTGCATGTAGCATGGATAAACGAGTCCTCATTCTCTACCACAAGGCCTAGGCTTGAACGGGAGCTGACAACAAAGTGCCTCTGGAAAAGAATTCTCCCCTTTCCTAACAGCCCTTTTTCCAAAAAAGCCTTGAGTGGTCACTGACGTGGGAGGAAATGGAAGAAATCTAGGTCTTAAGCCTTTGATTTCCATTCCCCAGGTCTGAATTTACAAATCCTGGACACGACTGTTATTTCCAGATGTAAAATTTCAAGTTACTCATTCTGGAACAGAAATTCCAAACCTCGTTCACAAACCCTGATTGTATACAATTAGCCTCGCATTCGACCAACTATCCGTGGTTGGTGCTGAACTATCTGGCTGGTGCCTTAGGAACTGTCCACTCTCATCGTGCTAATTACGACCTCATCATAAAGCAATGACGTCTTCGACCCCTTTAACTCCCTGAGAGTGTGGTACACTCGACCACGATGACCGACTTGGACCTCAACAGCGTATGTCACAGCACGGGGGAACCTAGATCCTGCCGTCTCGTGGGGAAGGTCAGCTCCTGCAGGTTACCTGTTTAAAAGGTAACGAGTAATCATTTAAACCCGTTTGAATGTCAAGCGGACGGCAGAAGAGGTCGTCCGCCACCCGAGGCCGCCCGAGCAAGAAATACCGGACCGAGCGGCGCGCCCTTCGTCCGACGTTTCGTTTCCTCCGATCTCTCTGCCGCCAGTCCGTTACGAGGAAAATAAATGATCCAGAAATGGACCAAACGAGTCCATCTGTCTATTATGAGTAATATCTATGATAATCCTCTGAATAGGGATCATAATAATCGCTGGTAGAGTGTGTGCTGTGGGTAATAAAGGCTTCGGAAGACCCGTAGCCGTAACCGTCGAGCTAGGGTTTGAGACGGGGCGGCGGCAGCATCGCTTGGCTCGCCAACACCCCGCCACCAGTTCGCCTCACCACGTTGACCAACTGAGGCAGGACTCCAGCTCTCCTCCCTCGGCCACGGCTGAAACGGAAGGACATACCACGAGTGGGAAGAGACGCCCGAGCTACTTTTTCGTGACGTAAGCTGAGAGACCAGGTCCCGTGTTTCGCTGTGGCATAACATTGCCGGGAAATTGTGCTAGTAGTGTCTTGCGCGGCCGACGACGTTGGCTGGACTGAGAAGACATCCAGAAACCCCGTTTATAACGCCCCCTGCCTTACAGAGGCGATAAGCTCGTCGCCAGTGGAAGTCAAATCACACGGACGATAACGGCTGTGGCTGAACCCCCAACTCGTGTGCCTCCGGGCGAGCAGGCGCAGCTTGGAGGTTGGGAAATATGGTGCGGTAAAGGAAGCAAAAGACGGCTGGTCGCCAGAAGCCGCCCGCCGGGGCCTCGAGCCTTCAGCACGTCGGCCAACAACGCGAGGTAAAGACAGTGCAATCCACCCTCCTCCCCCCCCCCCCTCCCTCCAAACATTTGTGAAAAGCTGTGATACATACGTGTGCAGTCCTCGGGGGACATGAGCGCGACTCTGCAGAAGGGTGAAAGAGAAATTAAGAGTGAACGAGAAAAGCAGTTAGATGGGAGTGTGTGTTTTGTGACGTGGTTGTTGGATATTGTCCCTTCCACTGGAGACAACGTGCAGTTGGTACTCATGATTGAATCCCCATGACGACAATATCCTTTAACAAAGTGGATCTCACCCTCCATCCTGCAACCCCCAGCAGGCCTTGGGAAGTGCCCGGCTTACTTCTACGTCGACACACCCACCCACTGCCGTCTGTGTCCGCAGCTGTTACTTGAAAAGGTTCTCAGTTCGATGTGAAAAGACATCAAGACTGGTTGGTAACGGCCTTCCATTCTTAGGGAAACAGATTATCATTTTACGAGACAGAACAATTTAGACAGTTGCTTATAAGTGACACAGATGTTTTATTATGTTTACGTTTATACATGTTAGGACGAAATGAAAAATAAGAAGGAAAACGACTTTTGGAGGGAGCTCAGTTAACCTTGACCTCTAATCTGACCCTGCAGAGTCAGGTCAAAGGTCAGGCCACCATACGTAAGGGTTCGTGTGAAAGAGTCGTACCGTCGCCTTCAGTGAATTAAGGAATGGTCTGTAGTCCCTATTGCGACAGCAGTAACCAGGCGTCTTACAAATCTAACAGTTAACAATTACTTTTAACTGCTGCAGATGATGTAGTGATGATATCTGGGTTAGTCGAGATGATATGAGTAGTAATATGAAAGAATCGCTTGTGTCTGAGACGAGCGCGACCACCCTCAAAACAGAGTCCCAGATTAAGATAATTAAGGTCACTCCCCTTGGGTGTGGTGCTTGGGAAGGACTTAGCGTTTAATTCTTCCCTTCCTTGTCACTCTCTTCCCTTCTCCTGGCTCCACCCTCCCTCCCCTGGCTCCACCTTCCCTCCCGTGGCTCCACCTTCCCTCTTCTCTCCTTTCCTTCCACTTTAGTCTCCTCCTGACCTTCTGTGGCTCCGCCAGTAACATGGGTCTTGAAAACATAGAAAAAACAAAAGACCATGTTTAACGGACCTTGTAAAACACCTTACTCATGTGTATCTATGATGACTGGACTTGGAAGATATCCTTACAAGCCATCTACTCAGACATCTAAATCGCTATCAGCAAAGTACAACTCAAAAATACATTGCCAATTAAAATCAAAAGTTTACGGCAGAGAATAGCAGACAAGAAACAAGTGGTATTCAGTGGGCGAGGCGTCTGGCTGGCTTATACTGACACTTGGGGTACCACAAGGCAAAGCTGCAGGACCCACACTAATCAATATGTATGTCCATTATCTAGGAACATGAGACATCACCAGAATTCCAAAATCTGTCGATGACAGGAAATTGGGAAATATAGTTACCACGGTCAAAAGTATACAAATAAATGACAGAGGAATAATTCAAGGTGATTAAGGTATTGATAGAGTGCTCAGAGACTTGGCAAATGGTGTTTAGTGAGGATATGTGCAAAGTAAACCTATTTTGACGAGATATTCATATACAAAGTGCTCGGTAAACATTCATTAGAACTAAGATAATTTAGATACTTTAAAGTGATTATAAGCAATGATCAAAAGGAGGAGAAATGGTGCCTAGCTGTATACAACAAAGCTAACAGAATGCTAAGTTTCACAGCTAAAAAAAAAAAATGATACCCATTCTACAAGGCTGTGGTCAGACATCACTTGGAATGTGTCGTTCTTAGTCACAAAACCTGATCTGAGGCCACGAAAAACTAGAATCAATTCATGTAAGAGCAACAAAACCAATTCTTTTACGAAAGATAACGAAAGACATCTAAAATTATCATCTATGTGAAATCAAACGCTCCGAGTAGATCTAAATAGAAGTAGTCTTCAAAATACGAAACTAATTTTTGACAACATGCGAAAATTTCATCATCAAATTACGGAGAGATTTAAAGACCTGAAACAACGGTATGATATTAAGAGCAAGGCAACAAATGGCAACGTGGACACTTCTTTTTTTTTCCCTCCAGCTTGAATAGATTTTACCATTAAACGCCAATGCCATGATTATCAGTACCCTCACGTCAAGGCCAGGCAAATACTTCAAGGATATCTCTTGTCAATACGTAAACCTGTTTCATGTAGGGGGGGAGGGGGGGGGGAAACAGACCTTTACATTTATCGTTATAAAATTTCGAAGTAGGCGATCTTTCCCTGTTCGTACTTTCCTATAGAACACCGAAGACAGTATTTTTCGCATCATCTCTTAACGTTGTATGTATGTATTGTGTGTGTGTGTGTTCGCACACCGGTATGCTTTTGTGTGTATTTATAGTCGTGGTTATGTACGTATTCAGATGTGATTGTATATATGTGTCATTTGTGTACTGGTGCTTATTTGTCTGTCTCTAAACCGCTTTAAGACTGGGTTCTGTTATGTAGGTCACAGCACAGAAATAAAGGAACGACAATGAGCCGGTTTTCCCATTGTTGGCAGGTGGCGCTCTCAGACTGACATTACAATGAATTCCTATTGAGTGTCACTTCTTACTTTTCTATCATTTTTTTTTCTATGAGAATAGCAAGATGAATATGTCTGTTTGGAGAAACAAACTTGAATATAATAAAAGATGAGCAAATTCAGTTTCTGGATTACCATAGTCGTGTCGGTATACCACTCCATTTCTGTAACTATGTAATTAAGAAAACAGAAAGGGACCAAGAAGTGAAACTCAGTAGGATTTACTGGTATTGCCAGTCTGAGAGGGCCACCTGCCGGCAAAGGTGGGTACTAATATCATCATAGGAAAGAATGTTCAGTGTCGTTTCTATGTTTTCTTTTCTTTTTCTGTGGTCGTGCACCCTCCAGGACCAGAGGAAGAAGTCGTAAAGGATAACTTAAATCTGTAGTAGTAGTAGTGGTGATAAAATACGCCAGATGAACGCTACTTGGGGAAAGAGAGAGAGGATTAGAAAAGTTGAGGCAAAGCAGGTTTCGAACAGGAAAGCGGAACAAGGAGTGTTCAGGGTCACCTTACTATCTACGAAGCAGACACCGGAGTTTTACACTTGCTTCTCAAATCCTTTGGCTAAGACACGAAAATCGCTAGCTGTACAGTCTCTTGAGCAGAGGAAAGACCTCAGATACCACGCTCGTGTACTGCCATCTCACCGCCAGCTTCGGACTTGGATTCGAACGATTCAGTATCAGAGAGAAATGAACCAGGCAAAAAATTTTCTTTCTTGAGCGTACCGGGAAGGCCGCCAACGCTGAGCGGATCCAGGCTGTGTCTTGAGGCAGGTCAGTTGTTGTGTCCTTGTGTGACAAGGATGTGTCCATCATGACGCAACACAGTGATACAGAGAAATCCGGAGGAGTGGGGGAGGTGGGGGGGGAGGGGTTGTAGTTACGGGTGCAAGACGTGCCAGGAACGATCCATTCCGAACGAGAGACATGGTAGAACCTGACCAGAGTTTCTTTTCGTATTTGTGTGTGTGTGTGTGTGTGTGTGTGTTCTGAGAACGCGACGGAGGTTCAGTTTCTATACCAGATGAGGTTTTCTTGTCTATACGAGGTATAGCTGGGTTTTTCTATGCCATGGGGTATGGTTGCAGAAACATGTTAGTCCTGAACGAAGAAGATTTCTCTCAGACTGAAGAGGCATAGAGAAACGAGAGGGACTAGAGAGAGAGTGAACCCGACCCGTGCCGCGTACTCGGGGAGTTGGGCGTCTGCCAAGACAAGCAGCGTCTGCGACTTAACCTCCCCAACCACCACATATCCCCCCCCCCCCCCCCCGAGG
>JAYMFT010038995.1:0-15687 GCA_038088735.1 Panulirus argus | reverse complement strand
TCTCTCTCTCTTTTTTAGACAACAGGGAATTCTTGATATCAATGCTCTACCATTTTGGCTTAGTTAAGGAAAATAAGTGTCTGTTATGAATTGGCACATATGTTCCCTCTGCTACCTTGAGTATCTTATGAAACTTTTCTGAGCTACATCCATACAGTCTTCATTTGCAATGTCATCCCATCTTGTCTTGCCAACAGCAGTGTAAAGATGTTAAAAATTTGCAAGCCTAAGATCTGGCATTTCTTCATGAGCATTTTGTGGCCAACAATAAAAGCAGCCTTGAAAATGATTTCAAAAGTAATTTGTTTGTGACCACTTGTACCAACTTTTCTTCAGACATGGCATTATTGACAAGATCCCCATTTATAGCTAGAACTAAGCATGATACAGTATCTTCATATTGTGTGTAAGTTTCTCATTGTATTGCATAAGGGCATGACCAAGCAAGTTTAGGTAGAATATATGCATGAAGCTACTGGAAAGGTATTCTTCCAAAGATATTACTGAAATGTTAAAATTTCCCATTTTCATCGAACTGTATTCATTACAGATATCCGCCAACTGATCAAAAAGTGTTTAGTTTATGACTGTTGTCTGTGCAGGGGACTTGTACACTGATTGTACTGTTATTCTATTACAAAGCTTCTCTTTTATTTTTATGAGCATTGAGTCTAAAATATTAATAGCTGGACAATTTTCAGTATAGGATCAAGAAAAACTTTAACTAACAGGAGGACACCAATGTCTGCGTTGTTTCTTCTGACACTTAACAATAGTGTACTATGTATGTTTCAAATTTGAAGGGATTTTGTCATTTTTTTATCCTGATTATTTTTTTTTAAATGGAATAACATTAAAGCTCCAAACTGCACATTAAAATCATGCTTAAGTAAATGTTGTTTTGAATTTATGTATTCATTAACTATCAGTTGCCAGTGAAAAGATTTATGGTTCAAGTAAATGGTTCTCCAGTTCATGGCTACAATATCTTAGATCAAACAAAGGTTTGTTTGGATATTTCTGAGGAGGTAAGGTTGTCTTAATCTTCACACTTATAGCCACTGTTGTGGCTGGTATACTGGGAAGATTACATAATCACTTAAAACAGAAGGTAAGAAATGTGTTCTGGTTGGCATATAATCTGCCTCAAAACAGTTAACAGTAATCATGTATAATAATTTCATGATGTAGGAAAACTTTTTGCATGGAGTACAATCCCTTTTTGTCTGATTTTTTATGTTTGATATATTAATATTGAAGTAGTAAATTGTTTTCAATACAATATAGCCTATTTTTAGAGTCATATCTTCCTGATACTGTTCCTGTCTTTCTTATTTTGCATACATATTATTTTGAATAAAATGCAAGTTCTTCCTGAGAAACAATTTGAATATATTTGAGTTATCTTTGTTATTTCTCTTTGTGTCATTCTGTGAGAAAATAATCCACTTACCATTTAATAGGTTCTTGCAAAGAGACTTTTTGTAGTTAAAATGTAAACGATGGGTCTTCTTTAACATATCTATCTTAGTTATGGAATGAGAAAAAAAGTTGCACCTGATTCTTTGCTATATTTTGCTTACCAAGAGTCTCTACAGCTCTAAGTATTTTGTATGTACATATTTCATGGTTAAGTTTCACTCCCATTATTTATTCATCCTGTTTCACTGTCATTTGACACATGTTTCACTCTAAACATACTTTGAGTTAGATCTTAGTAGAATATTCTTACATTCTTTATTCTGACTTGAGTACCGATAGGTTTGTGTTCAGGTCAAATAAACTTATGGAGAACCTCAGAAGCTACTAACATGAAATATTTTATCATAACTTACTTGGACATGGGTTCATGGTAATAGGGTTGAGGCACAGCTTTTGAAGCAAGTATAGCATGTCAAAATGATACTGATGGTGTTTGTGGTGGGAAGGTCAACACAGAGAAGGTTAGAGGGAGAGAAGCAGTAGGTTTTTGAATGTTAAAAGTATATCAGAGAGACCTATGAGGCCCTGAGACAGTGTATAAAAGGATGCTGCTTTGGGTGCAAAAGTGGGACATGATAAACAGAAAAACAAGATGAGTGTCACAAAATGATGATGGCTAAGGTAAATATATAGTTTATTGGAAACAGAAGGCATGAGAGATAATGATAGATACACTTAGATATTTGCAAGGGGGAGAGAATGTGATACATGATGTAATTGCCACAAGATGGTTGGTTAGGATTAAGTAGTCAGAAATAAGAAACAGAAGCCAGTGGATAAGGCTGTTTAAGAATGTTATGACTGAAATGAAAGATGAGGACATAGCATGGAGAGGCCACAAGACTGGGTGCTGCACAGTTATAGCAGGGGAGAAGTAGCAGGGAAAAGGAAATTAAAACCATGGGATAAAGTGATGTAAGAACAGCATGGCTGAGGAGAAGCAGGTGGACATTAGTAAGTACTACATACAATAATGAATAAGATTGATTGCTGATATGAAGGTGGTAGGATACTGGAGGTAAAGATCACGAGAGTGTGTGGTGCATGAATGTGATGGCTTTGTTGAAGCTTTAGGACCCAGGTTAGGTTAGTGCATAGAGTTGATGGCTGATGTAAAAGAACACAGGAAATAAAAATCATGAAACAGTATGCTGCATAGGGTGATGGCTAGAGTGAAGAAGTAAAACACAAATTTAGATGTTACAAGAAGTTAATAGGAATGAAGCTGTAATACACAGGAAACCAAAAGTACAAGATAATGTGGTGCATGAGAAAGTTGCTAGGATGAGGAAGAGGAAGTAAGGACCATGCATGTTTTAGGATGGGACATGAAAATGATGGCTGGGTTAAAGCTTTAAGTTATAGATAGAGTCAGTGACTAAAGCTTATGGCTGAAATAAAGACTGAGAGCCAGGTAGGTACACAAAGGTGACGGTTGGGATTAAGCAGTGAGATACAAATTGCTTGGATTTAAGCAGAACATAGGAAGCAGAGGCCACAGAATAGTGCACAGGGGTAGTGATGTGTTAGATGTGTTAGAGAAAATTGAAAAGTACTGTTAAAGTATTTTGAATATGAGGGATGTGTACTTATATACTATATAGAAGAGATGACACATTGGAAAGCACAAGATAGGCTCACTGGATATAAGAGCACATTAGAGTGGAGTGCTGTAGTATCAGAAACTGGGTAAAGGAATAAGATATTGGAAGTAGATGCTGCAAAACATAGTGGTATACAAATTAAATGGCTGGGATGAAAGAATGAGCTAAATGTCATAGGACACTTTGGAATACACAGGTTTTAAAAACAGCAGCAAAAGGGCAGTTCAAAAGATTGGGCAATGAAAAAGTGGAAGAATCATAAAAGTGAAGGTATTGAATAGAGAGAGGTACATTTCAAAGGAGGAACTTTCTACAAAGGGAAGGTAACTGTATCGCAGGCATTTTAATATTTAGATTATATAGTTTGAGGTACAAATCTGCCATAGAAGGATGCTAGTAAGCAGATATATCTAGGTCTTCCTAAAAAGTTCTGAATCTTAAATTTCCTTGTCTTTTACTGAAATTCAGATCTTTCTCTGTTCACTTTCTAGACCACCTAACAACTTCATTAACATGAAAAAAAATTCTATGTATGAGGTAAAGGTGAAATCAGGATACAAACAAAAGAGGATAGGTGGTGGTGAGGGAGCGAGGTGGTGGGTCAGCTGTGAGCTAGGAGGTAACGAACGGTGTTGTGTGTTGCAGGGGGCGGCAGGGGCGGTGCGGCGTCGGGGTGGAGCCTGTCACCGACTGGGGCGCTACCAGCAGGGGCCGCCTCTACAGAGGGGGCTCTTGGGGGGGGCCTGCTCCTCCTGCCGTCCCTGCTGACCTCCCTACGCTCCACCACCCCTCCTCCATCCACCTCCTCCACCTCCCTCGAGCAGCGACCGTCCACGGAGGGTGGGCTCAGCTACCGTCTGTGCCCTGTCTGCCAAAAACGGATAACGTACAACCATCTCAAGCGGCACATCAGGACGCAACACACCCAAATGGACCGAGCGCAATGCCCGTACTGTGCACGGGTCCTGAAGAATACATACTCCTTGGAGACACACATTGCCAACTACCACAAATGATCTCCAGTGTTGCCAGTGGCCTCCTGTCCATACTAATGACCCTCATTCACCCTCAGAGCTCCCCAAAACCCAAGATGTCTCATGTCTCAAAACATACTTTTGATGCTCAAAAAAATATCCCCAAACAACCTCCACACTTTAAATTCCCTTGACACAAAAAACATTCCAAACCATTGCAACATCATTTAGACCCACAGCACATCATATCTGGAGACATCCTCTGGACCCTCAAATATTGAACCGAGAGGACAATCACCAGATATTTTGAACAACCTCAGGACCTTGAAGTTATTCTATAGACTCCTGAGACATTCCAGAAATGCTTGGACACACTCTAGACCCCAAAAGACATCTTCCACATGCAAAGACTTCAGTACTTTCTTCAGACCATAAGGTATCCTCGAGAACTCTGAGACAGCCACCAGAACCTTAACCAGTACACCTTCCAAATCACAGAACATCATCCAGAATCCCAAGATATCTATCTGGAAGCAAACCATTGCTGTACCCTTTCATACATTCTTGTTCCTAGGAAACTCCAAGACATCTACTGGCTTGGAGAGATCTTCCAGAACCTCAGAAAAGTTTCCAAAACTCAAGGAGTAACTGTATTGAACCCTTTTTCATAAACAATGATCCAAACTTCCAAGATACCCTCTGGCCCAGAGACACCAAACACTGCTTCAAAAGACTAACTGACCTCTGAAGGAATATTCTAATCTATATGTACCCCCATAAGACACATTCATCCCTAATACATTTAGTCTCATGATACACTTCCATCCTCAAGATATCTACCTGAACTATAACACCTTACCATCCATTATATGTCTCTTGGCCTGAACATTTTTCAAGTTAGTATACTGAAAGCTGCCTTTTCTAGAAAGTATCCTCCAGAATCTCAAAACATTCTCTCAATTCCCAAGATATCCTTCAAACTTTGTAAATGTCTTGAAAGGCCATTAGATATCCTGTCCTCCATCTAAATCTCTGAGGCTCAAGTTATCCTTCATACACTCAAGATACCCATAAGGCATACTCGAGGCTTTAAGATCAAGGACATGTTCTAGACACCTTTGACATCCCACAATAATCTGCAGACAACAAAGGAATGTGCTAAACACCCCACAACATAAAACATATCCTTTAGGGTGCATGTAGCATTCTTTAGACACCATAGAAGCATCTTTCTTATCAAGACGACATTCTCAGGATGTCTTAGACCTTGACATCTTCAACACATCTCCAATCAATTCTAAAATATACTCCAGACACCAAGGCACCTTCCAGATACTCCTGGACATTCTTCAGAGTCCCCAGTCTCAACACCCCTTGATACCCCAAAATTTTTTTTAAGACCCCTAGACATCATGTAGGTCCTTGCAGTACCTTCTAGACACTGAAGACATCATTTAAGCCCTCACACTATGCTCTATGTTCTAGACCAACCCTCTAGCAATCTCTTGAGAATCAAGACAGTCTTTGTACCATGTCGAATCTTGACAAAGTCTTTTTATTATAACACTGCAGACCTCTAAAACATCATTCAGCTTCAATGGTGTACTAAAGTATGCCTTGGCCTATTCCCAAAGTATTTTACAATTCTCAGCAAATCCTCTAAACAGTGCTATCTCCGACTCCTTAGACATACAGTGCATCTCTGCAGACCTTGAATGTAACAAGATCCATAAGATATTCTACAGAGCTCTACCCTTTTTCTCTCATTCTTTCCATAGAAATCCTCTAGACCTTCATGAAATTTGAGCCCCAAGGACCCCCAGTCTTCCACAAACCCCCTAACTTCCTTGTTAAGACATCTGTTGGACTTTAAACATCATCCAGACTGTCAGAACTCCATCTAACTTTAACAGTTTCTTGGTTTCCAAGACCTCAAGGTTTCCACATAATCCCCAAGGTATCTTCAGATCCAAAGACATATCCATACAAACGGACACTGTCAAACATCTCCCAGACATCTCCAAAAGTGGAAGGTTGTTTGAGCACACAAACATCTGCCCCTCAGTAGGAATTCCATCGCATGGGGATATTGTGAGAACCCAATATATTTTGAGGCCAGTATACCACAGAAATATAGCTTATAACCGAGCTGAAATGCCCAATAATGATGCAATATCTTGTGTATATTAAACACAATCTAAGAATATATTTTAAGTGTTTATGGCATTGGTGACTGGCATCTTTCTGAGCACAGGTGAAGAGGTACAGTAATACATGTTAATACATAATGCAGTTTCATGTGGTTTTCACTAAGAATGTGATAGTGACTGGCAGATCCACCACTAAGACCCCCAATGATGCGAGCTTATGACACACAAATGTATCAGCTAAAACCCATTGTCATCTGGTACTCTGCATAACAGTGCAAACCTTTGAAAATATACAGTTGAATGAAACTACAAAAATTACAATCCAGAATACTACTGCTGTTTCATTAGCTCGCAACATAGAAGGTCCAAAAATATGGACAATGCAGGGTTCATCATAGGTGAGACTTGCCATAGGGGGAGTAGGTGTGAGGGTTTCATTTGGGGGTATCTCCCCAGTTGGAATAGAATGGGTTGTCATATAGTATTGTGTAAAACTGTAACAAAAAAAAAAAATATGCACAAAACTGACATCACATATACAAAGTGATATCTTCTGGAAAGAGGAAATGATACAATTTATGCTTAGTGTCATGATAGGCCATGACACAGTGATTTTAGCTTGTGGTTATAGGCCATCATCTTCAAGGTTATATGATGTCAAGGAGACATAGGGGTGATAGAGGAGTTTGTTAAATGGTCTGAGAGCTAGACAAGAAGAATATCAAAATAACTTTGTGTTTCAAAGGAGGATCATGTCACATAAAATAAATTTGAGAAATGAGGTAATCAAAATTTGGCCTAGGGAACTATGGGTGTGTAAGTCTTTGCAAGTGTACCCATTGTTTAGGCATATAACAAATGGCCAAAGATTAACAGTCTTGTGATTCCTATTGTGATATTATTGGTATTAAAATTGGTGAATATCCTTCTTGTACCTAAGTAATTTAAGTGTTTGTGTGTGGATAAGGTGTTCATTCCCCTGTTATGTTAAGACTGAACCAAAGACAGTGATAATGAAAAATCAGAGGCTGTGTTAAGTTAGATATGACAGTGATAAGAGATAATGTTATACTGATTGTGATATAGTGCAAGTAATAAGGAGTCATGTAGGTTGTAAGATATGCTAGTTAACACAAGAGATAGCCATACTAGACAGTGATGTAGCAAATGATATAGGATGCCCAATGGCATATGACAGTGAGAATTCTTAGTTGATATTGTGAAAGTATTAAGAAGTGCTGTAGGTTAAGATTACTAGATAAATATCAGTGATAACAATGAACTTACACTTAAATGAGTAGAGTTGGAGTAGGTTAAGTAAGTCATATGAGACAGTGATATCAAGAGATGGTGTGATATTGATAGTGATTGTGATATAGATCAGCTGATTAGAGGTGCTGTAGACCAAGTCAAATCTGACAATAAGAAAAATGATAGTGCTACAATTATCGTGATATTTTTGACGTGATGAAAGGTAGTGTAAATCGAGTTAGATATGGCAGTGATAAGAGTTAGAAATAATGCTGGTTATGATATTGTTGAAGTTATAAGAGGTGGAGTAGGATAAGAGACAAACTCCAGTGACATAAATATTAATGTAGATACTAAAGGCTTGGTGGTATGGTGTGAAAATTCCTTAGTTTTCAAAATGATGTATGGCAGTAATGCGTTTAATCATGGTACCATATTGCTGCAAGGGCTTGCTGTAAATTCACCTTTACAATGAAATGAAATATAATTCCACTGTATCCTAGAGTAGCTCGTGTACCTGAGACTATAGAAGACTGTTACAGTGGCATTAAAACCACATACCCAGAGATTGATAACCAGTGCAGTATTCCATATATCGATCCAGTTAAATGATAAACTAGTCATAATTTGTACAGTAGTTAATTAGTTCATGACATCTGACAGACATCTTTGCCTGAAGATAGCAAAAGGATTTGTAATAAGCTCCCTGCATTCTTAAACATGATTTTCGCAGTCTGTGATAAATTTTGATTGGATACATGGTGAGAAGCCATGCACAAAGATTTTGGTAACTTGGAATTTTCCAGCCTATCCAAACATGTTTTCTTGTTATTGTAGATAGTAAGTATTGATTATTTCACATTCTGTGAGGAGTTGGGTGAATGTTTAATAATTTTATGAGGGCTCTTGATATATGTGTTCTTTTGTGACCAGTAGCCAGAATTGAGTAGAGTTGTCCTGAAGGACTGGCGCTATTCATTTAGCTATATATTTTTCTTATTTTTATTATGTTTCAGTATGTTGATCAAAAATTTTTAGTGTCTCTGTGTACTAATGTTTATAACCATAGGTTACCGACTATGCAACTGCCTGCTACTAAGCTTGATTTCAGCTTTTAATAGATGGTAAGAAACTACTGTTCATTAAAACTTTGAAAGGTTGTGTATTATCCATACAGTTAAAGTAAGAGATATGTAACACCATTTTTCAATGTTTTAAAAACTCTTATGTTCTAATCAGAAAAAAATTTTCCTGAGTAAACTACAGTTCTTAGCATTTGAAGTCTAGATGTTATTGATGTTTTTCTTGTGTGCAGAATGACTGGTGACTGACAAACACTGCTGGCAAACACTAAGAGTAAGACCCATAATATTGTTAGCAGCCACCTAGACTTCCTCTACAAAAACTGGGGCAGAATCCATATTATGACTCATAGGTACACTTAAATAACGTTGAACTATTTGTTGGGAACTGCATCCGTCACAGGTAGTGGGGACAAGCCATCATGGTTGGTCATAATACAAGGGCCATTGTTTACTATTTTTACTCTATGCACTAGTAATGTAGATTCACAGTTTACAAGATACAAAGGTCTGTTCTTGTGATGTTCACTTGTTTGCATATTTACAATACATATCTCCAAGGAAAAGGGTAACTAAATGTATGTTTGTAATTAATATCATAGATTCAAGTAAACCTGTCATGACACAATGATAAAAGTCCTCTGCATATTGTACATTTGTTTGATTTTTATTTGATAATGAATCTGAGTCTTAACTAAAAAGATAGCAATAGTGTTTATTTCTAAGACATGAAACAAGGAGGTGTTGTTCAAGAACAGTATTTTTTTAAAATGTAGCAAGAGTAGAAGTCAAGTTAGCATGGACACTACAAGCATCCAGGAATATACATCTTAACTTTTCTCACCTTCAGCCTATGACCATTACATTCTAAGTTTATATCCCCATCATGGATAAATTTGTACATGTGATAGTTTTGTAACTCAGGCTTGTGACAGTGTATGCCATATTATCAGAGGTGTATCTAACATCAGTGCAGTGCATTGAAAGGCCCTACTTATTGTGGGTCTCTAAAGTTACGTGCAAAACGAATATTACATTGATTTTTATGTTTGGCAAATTTATAGATTTCTTTAATTTTTGCATTTAATTCATTGATTATGTAACATTACGATGATTAACCCTTTCGTTGCTATGGAAGTATGTCTACTGTTATGTATCAGGGTGCTATGAATGTCAATCTACACATGTAATATCCTGCCACAAGATGAATTTTTTTTAAAGAAAATAATCTTAAGTCTGAATCTTTACTCAAAAGGCTTATTTCAGGGGGCCCAGGGAGGTGAGTGAAGTGTTGTTTGCTGATTACATGGTACTGGTGGCAGATTCAAGTGAGAAACTGCAGCAGCTGGTGTCTGAGTCTGGGAGTGTATGTTAAAGGAGAAAGTTAGGAGTAAATGTAAACAAAAGTAAGGCTATGGTGGTTGGTCATAGATGGTAATCATAACATAGGATGAGTCACCTGTGACCACAGTGAGTGGGTGTGCTCCTGTTCTAGGAACTCATCAAGTTTGTGGCACTCACCTCAACTCATAGCACCTGTCGCCACACCCACACTACACCTGCATCACCCTTATCTATGATTGGCCAATCCGATAAATAATGTATTTTTCCTAAACTTACTTGTACTTTACGAAAAAAACTGTTGATACTTTTTCTTCACGTAATCATATAAAGAAAATAGTATAAAGTTACAAACAAATTTTATGTAACTTGCATACATAGGATTGGCCAGTCAGGTAGACTGTATGTTTTTCCTAAGCTGAGAATAGTCAAGTCTTAAATCATAAGATGATAAAAATATTTTATATATTTTTTGTGACTATATACTGTATATGAAAAAAAAAATCATATTTTTTAGTATACTAGGGGAAAAAACAAATGATTAACTGTTCTAGGAAAAAGTACAGTACTTTAGTTTTTCACAAAAGCAAATTGCTTCCCACAATATTTTTTGTTGTAATTTTCCTCTGAAAGAACATTTTTTAGTCATTTACATCAAAGAACATAACCATTAACCCCTAAAATGTGCAGTTGATCTCGAGTGACTCTCCCAAGTGAAAGGAAAAAAACCCTACGGAATGTATGTATATTACCCATAAGAAAAACTCCTAAGTACTACAGTATACTTTTCAATATATTGGTGAAATAGGGTACTATATGAATTGCTTTGAGGCCAGCAGGTGGCCAGTATATGATAATTGTTTCTTCCATCTGTGATTTCACACACTCTCTCTCTCTCTCTCACACACACACACACACACACACAAATAGGTAATTACACACATATTTATAATTACTCCAGGAACTCTTTCTAAGAGAGTCCTGATGTTACCCAGGATATTTTTCCAGAGGCTGCTATAGCCAAAGGCTGCACTGCTACCAGTTAGAGGGAATGTGAACTCCATTAGAATTAGACTTTTTGATGAAACTTTACTCCCAGTGATATTGCCTCGCCAAAGGTGACCCCTTGTTCAGTGTGTAACCTCATGCAGGCAGAGTCCAGTTATATCTGTAAGTATACATAGGTCTCTTGCCAACCATGGTTTTGCCAACCCCGGTTATGAGCATACACACTTAGACTAATGTATACCATTTTATCAACTTTGGCATCAAGTTTTGTGTATCCACAGTTTTCCATCGCACCATCAAAATCTTATCCATGTACTGGGCAAGTGTGAAGTGGCCGTGGGCTGCTAGTGGCCAAGCCCATAAGACCAACATTCCTAGGGATAGCAAGATGAATGTCATAACTGGGTGATGTTGCTACGGCAAGCACTGAGGTAGCCTTTTGTGTAGAGTGGCTGGCTGGATGCTTTGTAGGAGTACAGAGTTGCAGCATCAGTGCTTACTTAATGCCACCTTATTATTTGTTTACAGTTTTTTACATCATTTCTTTGTTCTTTTATAGCATAAGCAAGCTGTTTTTGAAGTATATGATGCTTATTTTTACCCTTGAAGTTTTCATTATAAGACACAAGGGTCAGTGCTTCTAACCCCCCATTTTCCATAGGGCCTGTACTTTGCCAACAACAGTTTTCCCAACAAAGGGGTCTTCCAGGAACATAAACTCCAGTGGTTGGCAAGGGATGTGTGTGAAGATATATTTTTTAAAACCTGATCTCCATTTCCAGCTTTAGCAAGGTAGCACCAGCAACAGACAAAGAAAAGCAACATCTGCTCACAGCTCCCTTTTCACAACCAGGCCCCACAAACCTTTCCATGGTTTACCTTAGATGCTTCGCATGCCCTGGTTCAGTCCATTGACAGCATATCAACCCCTGTATACCACATCATTCCAGTTCACTCTATCCTGTGAACGCCTTTCACCCTCTTGCATGTTCAGGCCCTGATTGCTCAAAATCTTTTTTACTCCATCCTTCCATCTCCAATTTGGTCTCCCCATTCAACTTGTCTTCTCCACTTCAGACACATATATCACTTTGTCAACCTTTCTTCACTCAATCTCTCCATGCATCCAAACCATTTCAGCACACACTCTTCAATACATTTAACCACACTCATTATTACCACATCTCTCTCTTACCTTTTCATTACTCACTTGATCAAACCACCTCACACAATATATCTTCAAACATTTCATTTCCAACACACCCACCTTCCTTTGCACAGTCTTATCTATAGTCTATGCCTTGCATCCACTTAATGTTGGGATCAATACCTTCAAACATACCCCTTTTTTGTCCTCGTAGAAAACAATATCTCTTTCCACACATTCTTCATTGCTCCCAGAATCTTTGCCCCCTCACTCACCTTATGACTCACTTTCGCTTCCACGTTTCTATTCTTTGCCATGTTCACTCCCAGATATCTCTTAAACACGTCACTTCCTCCAATTTTCCTTCATTCAAACTCAGATCCCAAGCTCTCAACCCTGCTAAACCTAATAGCCTTGCTTTTATTAACATTTACTCTCAACTTCCTCCTTTCACACACCCTTTCAAACTCAGCTCTCCTCCTACACAGTATATTCTTAGGACCTTCCTCAAGGCATATCTATCAACCCAACCATATGTTTTCTCAAGATCCATAAATGCCACATTCATGCATTTCTCTAAGTATTTCTCGTGCACATTCTTCAAAGCAAACACCTGATCCACACATACTTCCAAGCTCATCCTCGAAATTTTGCAGCTTCTCACTTGAATCTGCCTCAAGCACCATGTCATCAGCAAACAATAACTGACTCATCTCCCAAGCCCCCCAACCTCAGACAGTTCCTCTCTCCATGACCCTTGAATTCACCTCCCTCACCATCCCATCTATAAACATTATAAAGATCCATGGTGATATCAAACACTCTTTCCACAGGCCCACCCTTACCTGAAACCCTTCATACTCCTCTCTTCCTACATCATACACATGCTTTAATTTCATAATATAAACTGTCACTGCTTTTAATAGCTTTCCTTCCATGCCATATATTCATAACACCTTCCATACAGCATCTCTGTCAACCCTAACATGTGCTCTCTCCAGATACATAAATGGTACATGTACAGACAGTGCGATTAAAACCTTAAAGAATGCTCTTGCTACAGACCCTGACAACATATTTGATTTTCACATATAAGACTCTAGCCCATTTTTAATCCCAGTACTTACAAGTATCTTCAAAAATAATACTGGCTACTCAACAAGATCTCTAACATCTGGAAACCTACCAACATAATGCCAATACTAAAACCCTGCAAACTCCCCAGCTCCCCCTCCTCCTGCCACCCTATATCACTTCTATCCTCAACCCATACTCCGTGAAAAACTAATCCACAACAGAATCAAACAAAACATCCCACTCTAACCCATACAACATGGCTTCAGACTCAAGCACTCTATCATCACAATACAAACTGAGTACAAAATATCCTAGATGGATTCAACCCACCCCCTTACAACATATCCTTGATGGATTCAACCAACCACATTCCCCCTCTCCACACAGGACTAATGGCAATAGACATCAACAAAGCATTTTTCACTGTCATCAGGACATCCTCACACAAAAAATATTTGACACCACTCCCCACAAAAATGACAAAAAGTGGTTGGTCAAATTCATAATCAGCCACCTTGCCATAATCACTCACAATAGCATAACCTCTAAAGCACTTACACTTTACAGTGGAGTTCTCAAAGCAGTTTTTTTCTCCAATTCTGTTCAGTCTCTTTCTGCAAGACCTCCCAGTACCTTAGGTAAACCTCAACAGGAAGGTCCTTTCATGTGCAGATGACCTTACAATCACACCACAACACTCTGACACCACAGTAGCAATATCAGATATGCAGCGAGTTGGTGCCAGGAAACAGAAAGAAGAAAGACACATCCTCACATACACATATATATTTATATATATACATACATGTACATATATATACAATCCTGGCAGAAAAAATTGGTGTGATTGGGCCTGTGCCGGTATTTTTCGCCCATTTGTATCATACCCCCAAAACATGACTCTGAAATAGCAAAAAATACTGGGGCAACTCATGGACATTGGTGGGGAGGGGGGAACCCCCAGGGTAGCAACAGTTGGCGGTCAGCCTGCCCAGAGCTGTTGTGGAGGGTTGAAGTGTTTTTCTGTTGTCCCCGACATCAGCTTTTTTTTACCTTGCCCTTGTGTGCTTTGTGGTGGGTTTGTGCAATGCCTGGCCCTAAGGACTTGTCTAAAAGATATTGCTGCTATTGTACCCTTGTACAAGGCAGGGAAGTGCAATAAAGAAATGGCTGAAACTACAGGGTTGGCACTACAGAGTGTGCAAAGATGGACAAAGCACTTCAATGATGGTTGTGGCATTGACATTCCTACCCAGAAGAAATTATTTTGACCTTGTATCACTTCCGCACTCGGAAGATAATCCAGCGTCAAGTAGACAAGAATCCACATATTTTAGCATGACAGTTAAAAGAAGACAAGCCTAGGATACTTGATCATGTGTCTGTACATACAATTCATAACCAACTTTGTGATGACTTGAAATTCAAGAGGTGTATACCTTGCAAGAAATGGCTTCTGACAGACTGCCAGCACAAGCATAGACTCATATTTTCCAAGAAATATTAGTAGTGGAATGACAAAAAGTGGAAGAAAGAGTTGTGGGCTGGTAAGGCTACATTTGATGATACTGGCAACTGTAGAGGCAAAGTGTACCGGAGGCCAGGGAGTGACCCGTACGACCCTAAAGTACATTCAAGCGACTGTAAATTTCCAGGCTCACAAATTGTTTGGGGGGTTTTGGGTATAATGGTGTTGGAAGTCTTGTGTTTTGATCTTGAAATGTGACTATGAATCTGATTTGATAGCTGGGGCTGTTGTGTGATGAATTACCTAACTGTTTTGAGAAGACTGGTTGTGATATTTTTATGCAAGATGGTGCACAGTGTGGATACTGCTAAATTAATACATGATTGGTTCGCATTTTGTGGTGTGACATACATTTAGGACTGGTCAGGTAACTCACCTGACTTTAACTCTCTTGAGAACTTGTGGTCAATTATAAAGTCAGAGTTATGTTACCGGGATACATCCAGTATTCCGAAGCTCCAGGCCGCCATCCAGGATATTTGGAACACACTCGACTCTACATACCTTCAGCATCTTGTAGCAACTTTTTCCAAGCACCTTCAGGATTGTATTAAGGCCAAGGGATGTCATACAAAGTACTAAGGGGGGGTGAGTACCTGTTTAGTCTTGTTTATTGATATTTTTATGTTGCGTCACACTGTAAGTGAGGCATGCCAGTTTTTTCTGCTGAGACTGTATGTATACATACATACATGAACAAAAACATAAATATAAATATTCATACTTGCACACCTTCATTCATTCCCGACACCACCCTGCCCCATAGAAAACAGCACAAATGCATAAAGAAAAAGAAAAAAGAAAAATACATTCTCTTTTCTTCTAAATAGGAGTCACTGGGCTCCACCTGCAGGATGTTACAATGTGAGTGAAAAGTCACCTTTGATGAGGCTTTATCACTGGGAGTACAGTTTCGACAAAGAACTCCTCACTTCAGGAGCTTTTAGAAAGGTCTTGGATAACAGTACGACTCTATCATAGGAATTGATCCTGGGGTAAAAAACACACACACACACACACACACACACACACACACACACACA